>JAHKKF010491085.1:0-13005 GCA_019740295.1 Labeo calbasu | reverse complement strand
ATCAGTACTGTTTGCAGAAAAAAAATAAATAATAATTTTTGTGCTACAAGTACCTCTGAGTACTTTTTAGAGCAACTTAAACAAAACAGTGCACAAACTGTTTTAAAAACCCAAAAAAAAAAAAAATACTAGAACTTTAAACTAAAATAAAAAATAAATAAAATAAAATAAAATAAATTAATTAATCATTTTTGTCATCGAAGTACCTATGAGTAACTTTTTAAAGTTGATGCACATGGGTTAAATGAAATAAAAGTATTATATTTACATAGATCTTTCATGCATATTTCAATGCAATTATTGAGGAAGCCTTTGCTCTTGTAATGCAGTCACCACAGGTTGCATGACTTCTTCACAGAGACGTTTAGACGAGCGCGTGTGTCTGTTATTGCTCGTCATACGCAGAGAATTTTAATTGATCACCCGCCGTCTCCTGTTCATGCAAATGAGAAGCACAGGAAAGTAAAACTAGTGATGATGATTAGCTGAATCTCCACGAAGACGAACAACAGATGGAAAGAGAAAGAGCGTCTCTTATTTTTAGTGCACCTCAGTGCAGGTGAGCCACATCCAGAGGGACTGAAAACAGAAGCGATAATCGCCTGGAGACTCACGCTATCACAGCCAAAGGTTCAGATCAGACCGACTCAATTACAGACACTCAACACTGACAGACAGGAAGAGAGAGACATCTTTGTCTTGTTGTTGTTGCACTAGCTGAAGAATAAGGAGAACACATGTATGATTTTATAATCAGCTGATAATTATTAATTCCATAACCTACCAATAAACGCGTATACTGCACACAAATTTTCCATATGCATTGCTTACTTTGCCTAAATGTGCAATAAAGGCAGTTTTTCTCATTGCACTGCAGTAAACATCTGAGCTTGGTTATTTACCGCAGTGCAATGAGAAAATGAGCTCAAATCCACAAAGGTCAAACTAAATGAGAAGTAGCGTCGTTAAAGTATAATATCCGCAATCACACGCCTTTCTGTCCGGACATGATTAGATTTCTCAAAGGAAGCCTAAACTAGTCTAAAAACAGTAGGTAATTTGCTCTATAATGAGGTTGTGCTGGAAAAACACAGATGTGTTTATTTGGGATGAGAAGCGTGAATTTACCTGCGGGAGAACTAGTCTTGTCCAAGTAGGTCTTAAAGTACATTAGTAACTGACATATTTACTTTTCCTCTTACGAAGTTAAATGCTTTATTGCAATGCATCTGTCAAACTCGGCGAGAAGCTTTCCATAGATGATACGGCTTTTCCTGCCGAGCTACCGGCGCACGCAGCGGGCGGTAAGACTGAAATCTGTGTGATCTGGGAGTTATTACCAATCACTGTTTACAGTTCACGTCATAGTCAGCGTTTGCTGTCTGCATTCCAATGCACTATTTACACGCAGCGCCGCTCATCAATGTCACTTCAAAAAACTGTGGACCAATCAGAAGACCCCGGAGGCGGGGCAAGCTTTTGTTTACAATAGCACGTTGGCATGGCAGCTGTTATTTAACGGCGGTTCATCTGGAGCTTCGTTTTGGCGTGTTGCCGAAGGGTCCGTCCGTTTAGGCTCTGTCTGTAAGGGTCTCAAGATGGGCTATAGAGTAATTAGATCTGACATTTATGCATTTTTAACATTTCAGATTCTGCATTTTAACAGTAACATTTTATGAACACATATGAATTAAAAATATTCTGAATTAAACTACATGATACCAATGCATTGACTAATGTAAACAAATCAAGTTTTACTGTAAAGTGTTTGTATTGTTTAATGCAAGAAGTGCTGTAAAGATCTAGTTAAAGTGTGTATTTTTCACTGATTTTTTTATTATCTTCATTTATATGCACCAATATAACAATACATGTCGTAACTTACAAAATGGTATTTTAACATGCTTTACATACAAAGGATTTAATAGTAAAATCAAATAGTAAAGTAATCAGCAACAGATGCACAAGAAATAAAAATTATAGGCATAGGTGTAATCATATTTATAGGTATATATAAAAATGAGCTTTCAAATGCATTTGACACTTGTGTATTTGCATATGAACTTTCATCAAATATACATTTGACACTTTTCTGCGTGCTCTATGCAAGTGTTTGTCAAATTTATGCATTTAGACTTTTATGCATATTTGCATGTGCATGTTCAGTTATGCATTTGACACTTTTCTGCATGCTCCGTGCGAGCATTTGTCAAATATATGCATTTTTTGTTTGCATGTGCATGTGCAGTTATATGCATTTGACACTTTTCTGCATGTATGCAAATTAGCATTTGTCAAATATATGCTTTTGTCATTTTTGCATTCATATTTGCATTTGTCAAATATATGCATTTGACGCTTTTCTGCATGCATATTTCCATGCAAGTGTTCTTCAAATAAATGCATGTGACATTTTTCTGCATTCTGTATGTGGGCATGTGTCACATATATGCATTCAGACTTTTATGCATATTTGCGTGTTCAACAAATATATCCGTTAAAACTTTTTTAAACACGATGCATAATGCATTGACTAATGTTAACAAATCGAGTTTTATTGCAAAGTGATTGTGTTGTTTAATGCGAAAAGTGCAGTAAAAATCTACTGTCAAGTGTTTTTCACACTGATTTTTTTAATCGTCTTCATTTATATGCACCAGTATAACAATGCATATCATAAAAAATGATATTTACTTTTAGGCAAGGCTTTTTTTTTATTGCACATTTCTTACAGAATGGTGTTTTAACATGCTTTACATGCAAAGGATTTAATAGTAAAATCATAAAATATTCAATTAAAGATGCATAGGAAATAAAAATTATAGGTATAGGTATAATCTTATTTATAGGTGTATATATAAATGAGATTTCTTATGCATTTGACACTTTTCTGCATGTATGCGAGTGCTTATCAAATATATGCATTTGAAATATATGCATAGACTTTTATGTTTTTTTTATGTGCATGTTCAGTTATATGCATTTGACACTTTTCTGTCTGTATGCAAATTAGCATTTGTCAAATATATGCAGTTGGCATTGTTGCAATCCTATTTGCATTTGTCAAATATATGCATTTGACACTTTTCTGCAAATTGCATGCAAGTGTTCATCTAATATATACATTTGACACTCTTTGCATATTTGCATTCATATTTGCTTTGTCTGTTATATGCATTTGACGCTTTTCTGCAGACTGTATGTGAGCATTTGTCAAATATATGCATTCAGACTTCTAGGCATATTTGCATGTGCATGTTCAACAAATCTGCAATGTGTTCACGAAATATATCCTTAACTTTTTTTAAAAGATGATGCCTGTTGCGTTGGCTAATGTTAACAAATCGAGTTT
Organism: Labeo calbasu; assembly: GCA_019740295.1. Lineage (NCBI taxonomy): Eukaryota > Metazoa > Chordata > Actinopteri > Cypriniformes > Cyprinidae > Labeo > Labeo calbasu. The sequence goes on along the minus strand of JAHKKF010491085.1, from coordinate 9,653 downwards.
TATTCTTAAAGTGATTGTATTGTTTAATACGAGAAGTGCAGTGTTTTTTAGACTGATTGTTAATCATCTTCATTTATATGCACCAATATAACAATGCATAGTCATAAATATTAATTTTTTTTTAGGCAAGGCAAGTGTTTTTTACAGCACTTTTTTTTTTTTTTTTACAGAATGGTATTTTAACACTCTTTACAAAAATAAATAAATAAATAATCGTAAATTCAAAAAATAATCAACAACAGATGCATAAGAAATAAAAGTTACATGCATAAGAATTATTTCAGCACGGCAGCAAAATAAATTGAGAAATGAATTGATCCTAGCAATTCCAACTGGAAGTTTGTTCTAAATGTTTTTCCAACTGACATTGAAATAAAGTCAAATACTCACATACTCATGAGTCACAAGATAATTCTGAGGACTTTATTGAAAACATAATGCGTAATTTAACCATCCTCAGTTTGTTCCGAACCAAAGAGTTGATGGGAGCCATTGACTTCCATAGTAGAAAAAAAACTTGCACAGGTCTGGATCAACTTGAGGGTGAGTAAATGACAGAATTGTATCCCATTAAAGCGGCTGCAGGAGCAGGACTCTGAGCAGCGTGGCGTGTGGCTGCCGGTGGCTTTGTTTGGGTGAAGGCCAGCTAAGAGCGCACAAACACAGGCTCTGAAGCGTGAAGTCGGTAACGCGCTTCCACAGAGGACGCGTTAAACACTCGCCCTGGGCAAATGTTTGGTCTGAAACGACACGGCCGCTTCTCTGATGACTGCAGCCCTCTGGACAGGAACGGCTCTTGTGCTTGAGTAAGAGTGACTCAGTCAGTGTTTTGTGTGTTTAACTCACAGTGTTTAGGTTGAAGCGTCCTGACCCTTTTGCTCGTCAGTAATGGATCACCCATCAGCTGTCTGCCTGACACGGGTCATTGTGTGTGAAGAGAGACTGTCTGATGTCAGGTTGTCATAATAACAGCATTTCACAACCATTGACGTTCTGCAACAAAAACTAATATGCTGTTATACACACATTTATTGCACATTTATTATTTAATCCATTGCATATTTATAATTGGTCAACTTCAAATGCTCATTCTTAATTTAAAATATTTTACTGTTAAAATTTGTAAATTAAAATTGCACTTTGTTTGATTGTTTTTGTTCTGCTGGATTGCTCGTTCTCTCTCATTGTTTACTTAAAGTTAATGACATAATAGACTGCAGTAGGTAGAATGTGTATACTACAAGATCTAATGTGCAAAAAAAGGAAAGGAAGGAAAGGAAATATATGCATTTGACACTTTTGCATGAATACATGTAAGCATTTTTCAATTATATGCATTTGACACTTCTGTGTTTCTCATATTAATTTGACACTTTTCTGCATACTTGGCACGATTGTCAAATATATGCATTCAGAATTGTATGCATATTTGCATGTGCATGCGTTTGTCAAATTATATGCATTGAGACTTTTCTGCACATGCATTTGACCATTCACCAGATATACGCATTTGACACTTTGCTGCATATTTGCATTTGTCAGTTATATGCATTTGACACTTTTCTGTGTGTATGCAATTGAGCGTTTGTCAAATATATGCATTTGACATTATTCTGCATATGCATGCATTCATCTAATACATACATTTAAAACTTTCCTGCATATTTTCATGAACTTTCATCTAATATATGCATTTGGCACTTTTCTGCATACCATATGTGAGCATTTGTCAAATATATGCAGTCAGACTTTTAGCCATATTTGCATGTGCATTCAACAAATAGATGCAATATGCGTTTGTCATATATGCATCAGACCTTTTTTTTTTTTTGCGTATTTGCATTCGTCAGCTTTATGCATTTGACACTTTTCTGTGTATTTGCATATGAGCTTTCATCAAATATATGCATTTGATGCAATTTTTTGCATATTCTATGTAAGTGTCAAATATATGCATGTAGACTTATGCATATTTGCATGTTCAATAAATATATGCAACACATGCATTTGTTAAATATGTTTGGAGACTTTTCTGCATATGCATTTGATCGTTCATAAAGGCATGCATTTGACACTTTTCTGCATATTTGCATTTGTCAGGTATATACATTTGGCACTTCTGCGTGTATGCAAATGAGCGTTTGTCAAACATGCATTTGACACTTTTCTGCATATTTGCATTCATATTGGCATTTCTCTAATGTATGCATTTGATACTTTTCTGAATTCATGCAATTTTTTTGCATTTTTCTGCATACTGTACGTGTGCATTTGTCAAATGCACTTAGCCTTTTATGCATATTTGCATGTACATGTTCAACAAATATATATGCATTTGTCAAATATGCCTTTTTTGCATATTTACGTTCACTTTTGCATTTGTCAGTTTTGTGTATTTGACCCTTTTCTGCAAGTATTCAAATGACCGTTAGTCAAAAATGCATTTAACAATTTTTTTGGCGTATTTGCATTTGTCAATTATATGCATTTGACACTCTGCATATTTGCATTCATATTGGCATTTCTTTAATACTTTTCTGAATGAATGTAATTGTCAAATGTATGCATTTGACATTTTTACTGCATACTGTATTCAGGCATTTGTCAAATATATGCAGTCAGAGTTTGGGCATATTTGCATGTACATGTTTAACAAATATATGCATTAAGCCTTTTCACTTATGCATTTATCAATTTTATGCATTTGATACTACATTTGTCAAATACATGCATTTAAAAGATTTCTGCATATTTGCAAGCATATTTGCTATCATCAGTTATATGCATTTGATACTTTTCTGCATGTATAAATGTGAGCGTTTGTCAAATGCATTTTAAAGTTTACGGTGTACCGTATATACATGTGAGTGTTCATCAAATACATGCATTTGACACATGTGAGCATTCAAAAGCAGCCGTCTGCTACTCATGCAGTCCTTGAGTACTGAATTGCGTCTGTCCTGCTGATAATAATACTGCCATTGTCACATCGTAGTATTGACCTTTTGACATCACCAGTATAATGTTTGCTGTATTTCTGTCAGGATTTTGCCGTGACCTTAACCACCCACGTGTATGATGAGTAGTGCAGGATGGAGGGATGCTGGACGAGCGCGTGGGTTGTCTGACACTCGGTGTAATGACTCGAGTCACTCAACGCGGCTCTTCGGAGCAGCACAGCTGCATGAGCTGTAACGGGTTGAGTTGCACGCAGCGTTTAGCTGATGCTGATGCATGAAGACGTGCTACTTTATGTAAAATATTTAGAGAATGAAGAAAAAAAGGGTTTGGAGTGACGTGAGTGTGAGTAAATAATGGCTGTGGGTTGCACAAGCCATTTTTGTCTAAATGGACCTTAACCAGTGTGTGTTTTTGTTGATATTTGCTCTTAACTACAGTGAGCTGATACTAAGTGGATTTGCCTGTGGTGACATGAGCTGGCCTCTTTGTCAACGGGCAAAGGCTTTATTGGATAATTAAGGATGCATTAAAGACGGTCACTAGTTCTGGATTTAGGTCAAATGCCCAGCATGCACTTGTTAGGGGAAGCTTTCCATAGCAAATAGATCGTGTTTGTGCTACCAAGCGCTCTGTGTGGTGTGCGAGTAGGAGATTTTCCTCGTGTATTCCATCTGTACGTCTGACGAAAAGCTCGACGTGTTCCCTCATCGGTGAGCGTGCGTTTCCTTTCGCTGTCATGCACAAAAAAGCAAACTCTCACTGTCAGGAGAATCAGAGCATGAAGCGATGCTCCCTTCGGCCTCTCAGCCGGGGTTCTGTTTGTTTGAATGGTGTTTGCGTGATACGACTGTCTCTGTCATCTGCCGTGCGTTTGCAGCGTAACGCTTGTGTCTGTAGGACGAGGGATGAATGTGACAGTGATACCAATGTAGATGTGAATGACAGTGGAGAATATATTTCTTCCGGCTGGGAACAAACCGTATGGTGTGTATATTTTAATTGTATGAAAACTATTTTTTCCGACTTCGAAAGCCGTTTGGTTTATTCATATTTAGTTTATTTATCATTTTTTCATCTGCCGCAAACAAAAACAACGACAACAAAAAAACATACATTAAAAAATATAGATAGATAGATAATAAAGTATTAATATATTAACATTATATATCAGTATTAATATTGAATATTGATCATTTGGATTCATCAGCGTATTTTTCTTTTTTTTTGACAGCCCTAATTTAAATATGAACTTAGTAATATTATACTGATATGATAGACATAACATAGTAATTATGTGAATATTACAATCATAATATAATTATTAAATATTTATGTATTTAGGAAATCAGCATATCTAATCAATTTAATTAGATTTTTTTTGTACTATAATTTTTTTTTGGTTTGTTTTTGATAGCCCTGGTTTATATGTTTAAAAAAACATGTATTGTAACATGATATAAATATTTCAGAAACATACTTATTTTATATTAATATTATAAAATTATTATTATTAATTAATTAGCATAAAATTAAGTTTATTTTTTTTTTTGATTTTTGACAGCTCTATATATTAAAAACAATTAGTAATATTCATAATGTAAACATAATAATTTTATATTAATATTATATTATTTATAGCCCTAGCTTAGATGTTAAAAACAAGTGTTGTAATATTATAATAAATTATAATAAAGCATAATCATTTTATGTTAAAGTTATAATATTAATATGATGCATTTGATCAATTAATTGGCATATAAATCATTTTATTTAATATTTTATTCTTTTTTAATTGATTTTTGACAGCCCTATGTATTAAAACAATTAGTAATATTTATAAAATGTAAACAGTCTTTTTTAATTACTATTGTATTATTAATATCCCTAGCTTATATATTAAAATAAGTGTTTTAGTATTATATGAATATAATAGAAACATAATCATTGTGTATTAATAGTATAATATTAATACTAAATATTGATACATTTCATCGTTTAATTAGCAGATAATTTAATATTTTATTAATGTTTAACTTTATTTTTGACAGCCCTATGTATTAAAAACATTAGTAATATTTATACAATGTAAACGTAGTTTTTTAAAATTAATATTATATTATTAATAGGCTTAGTTTATATATTAAAACACAAGTGCTGCAATATTATATTAATATAATAAAAACATAATCATTTTATATTAACATTATAATATGAATATTGAATATTGATGCATTTGATCAATTAATCAGCATATATTTAATTTTATTTAATATTGTATTCATTTTTAATTGATGTAACAGACCTATATATTAAAAACAATTAGTAATATTCATAAAATGTAAACATAATCCTTGTATATTATTATATTATTACTAGCCCTAGTTTATGTATTAAAAGAAGCATTGTAATGTTATATAAATATAATAGAAACATAATCATTTTATGTTAACATTATAATATTAATATTACATATTGATGCATTTGATCAGTTAGTTAGCATATAAGTGATTTTATTTACTATTTTATTCATTTTTAATTTATTTTAATTCCCTATATATTAATGAACAATTAGTAATATTATATTATAATATATAAAATGTAAACATATTTTATATTAATATTATATTATTAATAGCCCTAGTTTATATATTAAAATAAGTGTTGTAATATTATTGATTTTTGACAGCCCTAATATTAAAACAATTAGTAATATATATAAAATGTAAACATTAGTCTTTTTAAATTAATATTATATTATTAATAGCCCTAGTTTGTGTAAGTGTTGTAATATTATATGAATATAATAGAAACATATTTATGTTTATATTAAAATATATTATAATTCTAATATTAAATATTGATGCATTTGATCAGTTAATTAGCATATAAATAATTTTATTGAATATTTTATTAATTTTTAATTTATTTTTGACAGCTATAGTTTATATTGAAAGCATCAATAATATTAATTTAATATAAACATAATATTTTAATAATAATATTAATATTAAATAATGATGTATTTGATTAAGTGTTCATCATATCTTACAATTAATTTTTTGACAGCGTAGTTTATATATTGACTGCTCTGATTTAAGATTTAAGGCCTAATTTGTGAAAGGAAAAATGAAGACTTAAGACTACAGATTTGCAATTCAAGAGAAAATATAACAACTACAGCAACGAGGAAAAACACGTGCCGAGTCGTAGACTCTGCAATCACGAAACGGCATCAAACTCCAGCCAAACGCCTGCTGACAGATTCAATGCACGGCTGCACTGATCTCACCAGAAAACACAACAAGCAATATCTTTACGCCTGCTCGAATGATGCTCTGCCTCCAAAACAAGATGCAGAGCTGAAAGAGGAACAGACTCAGTTCATGTCGGTGCTGTTTTAATATCCGTTTGCACGTCAGACGGCATTTAGTTTCTGGAGTCTGTGGATGAAAAGAGCACAAAGCAGTGTTAACCAATGTGAGGAGATGAAAACACTCCACTGTGCTTTCAAACAGGTTTCCCTTTGCCCTCCATTGTTCAGTCAAACAGATAGTCCCGCCCCCAAACTCACATCATTGGCTGAGTCAGTGTTGCAGTATCTGATTGGTTGTAACGCTCAATATAATGTCTGTCTTACAGCTGACTCTGCAGATAAATTTACATCTTAAAACTGCACACGTCACCTTAGTACAATAATGATGTAGAATTAGCTACTGAAGTGCTTTCAAGGCCTGCTGAGGAGCCGTAATGGCGCAGTCACTGGAAACGCATGAACAAAGACGGAGAAGCTCAAGGGATCACGGAGCGAGAATTCGGTCTTTGTTCACCGCGAAGCCGGAGAGCGAGTGTGTGTGACTGAGAGAAACATGTAAGCCGTCGTGTCATTTCAGAGCAGTTTTTTACATGAAGCATAAGAGGGAGATCTTTAAAGAGACGTCACGCTTCAGCTTACAGTGTCACATCCAGTTCAGCGGCTTTAGCATGACGCACCCAAGAGGAGCTTTATACACTTCAGCAGCTCAGGATTAATACACACATAATGCATATTTCATCATGGGATGGTATGATGGCTTATACCGTACAGAGATGAGCGTGAACTGGTGGAGATCTGCTGGTCTGTTTACACCAGACTAGGTATATTTGCACAGACTGCTGTACATTATTTACACAGGTGGGAGCGCTGAGAAAATATTGTATTTCGCTCACTGGATTATTACATTGGACACTGATGCTTGGTTACTTTATACATCGAATAGGAAAATAAAATAAATAGAAAATCAAATTCATAATATGATATGCTGATTAAAACAAGTACTTATTTAATATTAGTATTTGATACATAATTTAAATAAGGCTGTATGTTAATATTATACTAATGCATTATTACTTGGTTAGTTCATATAAACTAGCCTGTCAAAACATTATGGCATTAGATGTTGCATTCATAAAAATTGAAACGTTGTCTTTTTTTAATATAAATATCATTTTGTTTTCATATCAAATATCACTTCTTTTATTTCATTTATTTGTTTAACTTTAACTCTTTAAATCATTCATTCATTCATTCACTCATTCATTTTTATTTAAACTTCAAAAAAAAAAATCTTCACTTTTATGTATTTAGTTAACTTAAGTCAAGTTATCTGCTTCCGTGTCCCAATTGTTTATTATCTTTTTTTATTATTTATATCTTATTAAATTATTTATTTATTTAAACTTAAGTCAAGTTATTTAGTCAACTTAAGTCATGTTATAAGTTTCTGTATCCCAATTGTTTGTTTGTTTATTATCTTTATTATTTATTTATTTATTGTTTATTATCTATCATCTATCTATATGTATATAAACTTATAAAAAATTAGTTCGTTGTTTGTTTTCATATCCTTATTTTTATTTTTTTATTTATTCTTAATTTTTATTTATTTAAACTTATAAAAATCTTTATTTTTGTTATCTTAGTGTCTTCATTCAAGTTATCTGTTTTCATGTCCCATTCATTTATTTACTTATAAAAAACGTATAAAAATCTTCGTTATTTATTTGCTTACTTGTTTTCATGTCCTGTTTTCATTTCATATTTATTTCTTTTTAAGCTTATAAAATCTGTTTTTGTTATTCGTTATTGAGTTAACTTCATTCAAGGTTTTTTTTTTCATTTATTTATTTAAAATTATAAAAATCTTTTAGTTAACTTCATTCAAGTTGTTTTCTTTTTGTATGTATTTCTTCATTTAGATAGTTGTTTTTTTTTTAAACTTGTAAAATATTTTTTATTTAATTTCATTCATTATTTATTTTCATATCCTGTTGTCATGTCTTATTTATTTTAACTAATAAATTATATTAAGTTAAGTTTTAAAATATTTAAACTTAAAACAATTTTTCAATATATATATATATATTTCCCTCAGCATTTTTGATCTTGTTTTGTTCTTTTCTAATTTAACTAATATGTAAACATCCTTAAATCAAGATAAATTTACTCAAGTTGAAGAAATGAAGAAAAGACATCATCTTTTCTGAGAAATTGAGCAAAATGAAGTTTATGCTTAAAACAAGAACAAATACAGTATCTGCCAAAAGGGAATGAAAACATGTTTTCCCTTTAAATGAAGTTGATTTTTCTGTTCTTGTTTTAATCATAAAATTAAAATGATTTTTTTGTGATCAAAAAGTGATCAAAAGATATTTAAATGTTCTAGTTAAGCTATTTTATTAAATAAATTGAAAAGTAATGGCCATTCCTCACATTTTCTTTACTTGTTCTTAAATAGAAGTCTTACATTTACCTTGATAAACCTGTAGAAACCTCAATTTTAGACTTGTTAGTCTAGTTTTGAGGTTGTATTCTCTTTTTCTGATAGTGTAATTTGAGTTCTGATTGCAATAAAAGATTAATCACAATCTTTCTTCAGTCACGGCATTCCCTAAAACTCCAGTTCATGTGCTCCGACAGCGACTCCTTGAGTTATTTTCCCAAGACGGAGCCCCAGGAAGAGGCCGTGTGTGTGTCTTTGGGCCGTCTTGCGTAACCCGTTCGTACTGTACGCTCTGGTATTTGCGTATATATTCCCAGGGCTCCTCAGACATGTGGCTGTTTTGCTGTTTTTTGTCTGGCAGCTAAACGAGGCCGTGTTTGTTTGGGTCCCGCTCCGGCCGTTAGGGCGCCGTGGAGCAGAAATAAACGCCCCCCGTCGAGACAGCAGCTCTCTGACATTCTCACGAGGCGAGGAGGGCGTCGGGGCAGAACGGAGCTGCTCACACATGCTTCTTCAGAGCCCGTATTTCAGCAGCGCGTAAACAAGACGACGCTCTGTTATAAGTTTAGCAGCAGGGTTTGTGCCAGCGTGTGGGTTTTGTGTTTACAGTATGAGAATGAGATAAAGTGAGAGTATGTGAGCACATGTTTGCAAAGTCAACATGACATCAGAATGATAGTTCATGCACTCATATGTGATTTATTGATGCATGCTATTCCAAACTGTTTGTTTTTGTAATGTAATGTGATTCATTCTGCCTCAGAAACAGCTGACAATCCTCTTAATTTGTCAGCTCCTCTCCTCCAATCACACGACTCCATTCTGATGCCACGCCCACTTTCACTAAACAGTAAATGATTAAGAAAATTAAGTCTCTCCATGCATTTTTTTCATGTTTACTATTCTATTACACTCAGTAATCTGTCATAATAG
>JAHKKF010491084.1:0-35214 GCA_019740295.1 Labeo calbasu | reverse complement strand
AACATTTTTATATATATTTTATTGGTTGCAAGCACCATGGCATGTATTGTATTTATTATTTTTATTATTAATATTTAAATTTGGCAAAATGAAACCAACTTAAATAATAGAATTTTGACACATTTAAAAGTCCCAACGAAACAGAGGCTGTGTCTTGGTAATGTTTTGGTCTATTGAAAGAAAATGTGGCATGTGTCATCGTGACCATGCCCTGAATGTATCCGAGCAGTTTGATGTCAGTGCCACCTACTGGTCAATATTGCATTACAACATTGCAACAACACTGAATTTGTTTATAGCCCATGAAAGACAAGACAACTGACTGTATCATATTTTGCATCCTCTATTAAAGTAGAATTCAGAGACCAGAGATTAAGTACTGTTTTAAAAACCATCACTTTTAAAAAAATCTTTTCTGCTTGTCAAATATAATTTTTTTATTCATTTTCTTTCATGTAAAGATTACAATACAGTATAACCAATAAAGATGAGAATAATATTTACAGAGGAGTCTAACCTTTTTAAAGTTTGTGTGAAAGAGAAGAAAGATGAGAGGTACAGAAAGAGAAAAGTCCAGCTTGAGCAAAATCTCTCTTTTTTTTTTGCTTCTAAGTATGTTTTCTACTGTTTCCTCTGGAGGCATGGCTGTCATGGCAACAAATATTCTTAGCAATGCAGTGTTTCACATAATTGAAGGAAATGTAGTTAATCACAAAATCTGTGTAAGATATCTTAAAGAGATATATCAAAGAATGTGTATATGTTTTAGTATGGGCATCATTTGGTTTATTTAGATAGACCCTTTTCACTAGAGCATGAGCCCCAGTAAAACGCTGATGGTGGAGATTACCTTATACCAGCCTGATAATCATTTTCCCTAATAAAATTGTTCATGATTGAGTTTAATTCATTCGGACAGCACCTCATTACTAATGGAAGGCTAGAAATGTTGCTGTGTATATATGTGTGTTAAGCAGGGTACAAACTATATGATTTACGAGTCCTTTACAATTGTTGCTTGTCAGAGTGTATCATGATCATGTTTTGATCCCAGGTATAAGCCATGTTACACTGGTATCTCAATTGACCCTTTGCAAAAACCTGCCCTCCTTAGTTACTGTTGCTATGTCCGACAAACAATGCCACTCTCACACTACACATCATGCTCTCACGCAGTAAAAAATACATTGTGAAGCAAAGAGAAAACTGACAACATGCTGACAGACAAGACAGATCAGGTTACTTCTGGTATGAAACAAGGTCTCAGTGAAATTCAAACAATAAATACAGTTTTGTGGCTCTTTAAAGGAGAAGTCCACTTTCAAAACAAAGATTTACAGATAATGTACTCACCTCCTTGTCATCCAAGATGTTCTTGTTTTTCTTTCTTCAGTCGTAAAGAAATTATGTTTTCTGAGGAAAACATTTCAGCATTTTTTCCTCATATAATGGACTGATATGGTGCCCCGAGTTTGAACTTTCAAAATGCAGTTTAAATGCGGCTTCAAACGATCCCAAATGCGGTTGTAAACGATCCCAGCCGAGGAAGAAGGGTCTTATCTAGCGAAACGGATTTGTTATTTTAATTCAAAAAGTACAGTTTAAATACTTCTTATTCTCAAACGCTCATCTTGCCTTGCTCTTGTTGAAATCTGTGTATTCTGGCTCAAGACAGTTAGTGTATGTCGAAAAACTCTGATCGTATTTTCTCCCTCAACTTCAAAAATCATTTCAAAATCATCCTACATCGCTGCAGAAGTACCGACCCATTCTTTGCAATGTAAACATGCAAAGAAGATCAAGCACCCTTAACAAAAAAGGTAAAACAGTGATATAGGACGATTTTAAAGTTGGAGAACATGAGATGGAAGTTTTTTGACAAAACAGTCCAGACAGAGTAAGACAATACGAGCGTTTGACATTAAAAAGTATATAAATTGTATTATTTTGATTAAAATAACCGATCGTTACACTAGGTAAGACCCTTCGTCCTTGGCTGGGATCGTTTACAACCGCATTTGGGATCGTTTGAAACCGCATTTAAACTGCATTTTGGAAGTTCAGAATCAGGGCACCATATCAGTTCATTATATGGAGAAAAATGCTGCATTTATTTCCTCAAAAAACACAATTTTTTTACGACTGAAGAAAGAAAGACATGAACATCTTGGATGACAAGGGGGTGAGTACATCTGAGACTTCTCCTTTAATGTGTTGTGACTGATCACTGTATTGCCTTATTATATCAATGACATGTGAAATGATCATCAGTTCTTTTTACTTCAAGCATGAAAAAGACATGAATGGACATTAGAATGAACCGCAGAAAGACGTCAATACACACAAGTTTTCAAGTTTAAGTCCACTAAAGTTAATCTACTCTCCTGACTGATTTGTTTGTTGGACACAATGGCGGATTTGGCGTTATGATTGGTCAGATCACCTTTCAGTCAAGCTGTTTGCAAAGGGTCAGTTGTCAGACTGTATCATTAACAATGGGCTTAGGCATAGGTGTAACCTCATCAATCCGTGACACATTTGGTGACGAACATAGTCACAGGCAAATAGTGTTTTTTCTGTGCTCCTGATGGTTCTTGATTTTACATCTGTCGTAGGAGAAACCACACAGAAGGGCCGTGCCGTAAAACTTCTGACACTGGCAGAATTTCATCAGATGACAATGGTCATTAATCAGCTTTCAGCGAACATGTTGAAGAGATAGTTCACCCAAAAATGAAAGTTCTGTCATTAATTACTCACTTTCTGCTTTCTGACTCTGTATAGACAGCAACACAACTGACACGTTCAAGGCCCAGAAAGGTAGTAAGAACATTGGTAAAATAATCCATGTGACATCAGTTTTTCAACTGCTTTTTTATGAAGCTATGAGAAAATGTTTTATGTGCAAAGAAAAGAAAAATAATTACTTCATTCAAAAATTTCTTTTCTGCTGTGTCAGTCTCCACCACCATTCACAACAGTACCACAAACATTTCAGTCGCGTTGCTGTCTATGCAGGGCCAGAAAGCTCTCGGATTTCATCAAAAATATCTTAATTTGTTTTCCAAAGATGGACGAAGGTCTTACAGGTTTGGAATGACATGAGGGTGAGTAATTAATGACAGAATTTTCACTTTTGGGTGAACTAGCTATTTAAACTAGTGATCAAAGGCTGTAGATTTTGACCTAGAATAGGAGGAATCTTGTAGGATATGCAAATTTGTCTCAGACGGACAAATCGTGGTAAAATGTGTAGAGTGTGCACACAGCTTTAATGAACTGCGAATGTGCATTAACATGTTGGTGAATGTTTTTGTGTGTAGAGTGAGGGTGAGGAGCGCACTCTCAAACAGTACTGGTACACTTCATGGCCAGATCAGAAAACTCCAGACAAGGCCCCGCCTCTTTTGGAGTTGGTTAGGGAAGTGGAAGAAGCAAGGAAACAGGCTCCGCACAGCAGTGGCCCTGTCATTGTCCACTGCAGGTAACACACTTCTCAAAAAGTTGTTAAAGTGACATAGTGAAAAGCTAAAGCTCATATATTTAAACACCATTTTCTCTACTCATAGTGCAGGGATTGGACGCACTGGCTGTTTCATTGCTACCTCCATCTTGTGCCAGCAGCTAAGCAATGAAGGGGTCGTTGACATCCTGAAGACCACTAGCCAGCTACGCTTGGACAGGTAAAATGTACACACAGTATATTCTTTTAAACAAAAGTGTCAGTTTGAGTACTGAGGCAGCAGCAGAATCAGAATAGATGTTAGCTGTTTGGCCTCAGTGGAGTCCGGGCCATCCTGAAGTCATGGAGAAAAATCCTTGCAAGACCTGTTGGTGTTACATTAGGCTATTAAAGGAGAAGTTCACTTTCAGAACAAAAATGCACAGATAGTTTACTTACCCCCTTGTCATCCAAGATGTTTATGTCTTTCTTTCTTCAGTTGGAAAGAAATTATGGTTTTTGAGGAAATCATTTCAGGATTTCTCTCCATATATGGGACTTCTATGGTGCCTGTGAGTTTGAACCTCCAAAATGCAGTTTAAATGCAGCTTCAAAGTGCTCTAAACGATCCCAGGCAAGAAAGAAGGGTCTTATCTAGCAAAACGATCAGTTATTTTCTAAAACAATTGATATTTTATGTACTTTTTGACCTCAAATGCTCGTCTTGTCTAGCTCTGCGTGTACTCTGTGTATTCCTGTTTATGACAGTTACGGTATGTTGAAAAACTCCCGTCATTTTCTCCTCCAACTTCAAAATCACCCTACATTGCTGCAGAAGTACTGACCCATTGTTTACAAAGTGAACGCGCAGAGGATCAAAAGACCAAACGGCCTTTACAAAAAAAGGTAAAACAGCAATGTAGGACGATTTTGAAGTTGGAGGAGAAAATGAGTTTTTCGACCTACCCTAACTGTCTTAAACCAGAATACACAGAGTACACGCAGAGCTAAACAAGACAAGCATTTGAGGTTAAAAAGTATATAAACTGTAATTTTTTTTTAGGAAATATCCGATCGTTTCGCTAGATAAGACCCTTCTTCCTCAGCTGGGATTGTTTAGAGCCCTTCGACTACATTTTTGAAGTTCAAACTCGAAGTCCACTATATGGAGAAAAATCCTAAAATGTTTTCCTCAAAAAAACAATTTCTTTATGACTGAAGAAAGAAAGACACGAACATCTTGGATGACAAGGGGGTGAGTAGATTATCTGTAAAAAAAAATTCTGGAAGTGAAATTCTCCTCTAAGTGCTAAGTTGGACTGCTAGATGCTATTAAGTATATTAACAGTATGTTGTTGTTGTTGTGCTTTTAGAGGCGGCATGATCCAGACAGCGGAGCAGTATCAGTTTGTTCATCATGTACTCAGCCTGTATGAAAGACAGCTTCGGAAGACCTCAGAAGAGTAAAGCCTCCATGAGCGCACAACCTTCAAACCACTCCTCACAGAGCAGTTGACCTTCATCCGAACACATGGGGCAGGGACTGACCCTCAGTACCTCAAGTCTCATGTCTTCAAACAGTTTTAGGTTGAATGTCGTTTTAGGAGCAGACCCAATATTAGATTTTAACTAAGTCCAATCTTCAATACCTAACCAGTCAGTTATTAAATATACTTTGTCTTTATTCTTTACCATAACAGTAACACAAGCGGTCAGTTATATCATACACAAGTACAGCCCACATAATAACACTCACCAGTGCTCAAACATGACATTGTTTGTATGCGTATGCAGTGGAATGAACACAATAACAAGCAGACATCAAGGCCTCCATTTATGATGTAAATTCAACATTGGGTTTAGGGACCTCTTCAATTTCTGAGCCTACAAAAACAGCAATTTTCCTTTTACTGCTAAGACATTTTTACAGGATTTCTAACTCAATGTTGAGATTTGTTGTAAAGTGTGCGTGTACATTTCTGGGTCTCAAGTGTTGAAAGATCAACCTCTTGGCAATCTGAACCGTCAGTACGTGTGTATGTGTGTTTGTGTGCATGAGTGTGTCTGTCGCAGAAACAGAAGGAGAGAGCGAAGTAATGTTTACTACGTGTTCGATGATTATCAGACTTTAACTCCGGATGTGTGGTCGGTCTCCAGAAGAGGTTAGCCTACCACATTTAATACAAAATGGCCTTAATATGTGTCTTTCTGTTCGTACTGGGGTCTGTATGGTTGTGTGTAAATGTTGTCGGGCAGAGCTAAAGGCGGTGTGGTGTTACAGCCTGTCGTCGTCTCATTCGGTAAGACTGACAGAGGGACAGAGACTGATCTAAGTACAGAATGATGTACATTTTCCCTCAGCATACCTTTGCCTTCGGTTTGCGTGTTGTCGGACGCTACGTGGTGTGAAACAGTTTAGTTGGACTCTAAAAAGCATTGATGCTGCACCTCAAGGTTTTATGTATCAAAATGCCGAAACACTGTATCCGACTAATGTTAAATTTGTAAATCACAGCTTGTATGAATAGCAGAAATCATGACAATGGGACATATATAGTTGTGATGTTTTTTGCTCATTTCTGTTTATTTGATGAGCTTGTTTTACTCTGGTTACATTTAACATTGTTTATATGTGGGTCTGCGTATCTGATTAGTTACGACGTATAATCAGTATTTGCCCGAGTTGGCAGCTCGTACAGCTTTGCTGAGACTTGCAGTTTGCATGAGCAAGTACATTTTGAACTTCTTTTTAATTATGAGCAAGGAAATGTTTCAATTACAAGCAGACATCTGTGTGTGATTATGCGCAAGCGCTTCTGATACAGCGGAGTGTCTGCTGTTGGAATAAGCATCTTCGGTCGACGGTCTCATGTGATCCAGCTGGAAGTACCGATGCAAGTTCTCTGATTTTCTTTAGACAGTACTGCTACCACCCTAATTGTCTCCAGTTGTTCTCGA
The DNA here is from genome assembly GCA_019740295.1 of Labeo calbasu. Classification (NCBI taxonomy): domain Eukaryota; kingdom Metazoa; phylum Chordata; class Actinopteri; order Cypriniformes; family Cyprinidae; genus Labeo; species Labeo calbasu. Next base: position 28,814 of record JAHKKF010491084.1, on the reverse strand, counting down.
GCTAGTCATGTGTCCTCAAAATGATGTTTTCCTTCCAGGCAGCTCTGAGCTGAAATTAGGAAGTTTACAGAAGCTTGAAAACACCTCCTTGTTACACAAGAGATTGTACTATTTTTTTTTTTTTCTAAGTGTTGTTAGTTCAAGGCCTCATGATAGTTTGCCAGAAATGAGAATGACTTTCATTCACGTGCTTTAATCGCTGCTGTTATAGTCTTTTTATTATTGCAGAACTGCTTTCGTGTTTTAGTTGGTACTAAGTGAATTTATTATTTGTTTTTAATGAAATGACATATTAGTCCTATTTATTGAAAGAGTTTTGTCTCTGTTTTTGTGCTGTTATTACACTGCCAAAGACTGTAGTGACTGGTCCATACCGCAAAACCTGAACAATCCTAATTCTATATTTACAGACTTTGAAAACTGACGTTTTGACACCAACATGTGGAATTGTGTACATGTATGAAACCAGCATTTATATATTTTTAAAGTGAAAAATCTGAATTCCCACTGTAAAACCTGTTCTCTCACTTACTCAGCCTTTCTTTAAACAGTTTGTTAACTTTTATGTTGCGTGTTTTTGTGCCATTTTTTGCTTCGTTTTCACTGGCACTGAATCTTCATAATTTGAAAATAATTACAGTAAATTGGAAGTACTTTATGATTTGCAAAAATATGTGTATAGATATTATTTGTAGATCTAGATTTAGTTTTATAGTTTTATTTATTTATTTTTAAATTATACAGTATACACACTAACATTCATAAGTTTGGGGTTGGTACGATTTTTTTGTTGATTAAAGAAGTAAGTCTCTTATGTTCACCGAGGCTGCGTTTACATGATAAAAAATACAGTAAAAGGGAAAATTTAATTTATTCCTGTGATGGAAAAGCTGAATTTTCAGCAGCCATTACTCCAGTCTTCAGTGTCACATGATCCTTCAGAAATCACTGATATGCTGATTTGGTGCTAAAGTAACATTTCTTATTATTATCAATGTTGAAAACCGTTGTGCTACTAGATATTTTTGTGAGATATTTTTCAGGAATCCTTGATGAATAGAAAGAATATAACATTTATCTGAAATAGAAACCTGTTGTAACACTGTGAAAGTCTTTACTGTCACTTTTGATCAATTTAATGCATCCTTGCTGAAGAAAAGTGTTTAACAAATCTTACTAAACCCAAACTTTTAAATGGTAATGTAATTTATCCATCGCTATCAATTTGTGAAACTATTTTTCCGTTTATCTGTGCCTTGCTTCCAGCCTAACAGCTACATTTTTTTCCACCTGAGATCTTTTGTCTTAGCATACACACTGTAAAAAACAATTTATTGAGTCAACTTAAAATAATTTGTAACCTGGCTGCTTTAAAAGTTTAAGTTCAGTCAACTCAAAAAAAGTTTATTCAACTTGAAATGTTAAATTATACTAAGTGACAACTTAGATATTTGAGTTGAATCAACTTAAAATTTTAAGGCAGCTGGGTTACTTACCCATCTGTTAAGTTTAGCAAACATAAATATCTAAGTTGTTACTTAGTACAACTTAAAATTTCAAGTTGACTAAACTTATTTTAGTTCACTGAACTTAAAATTTTAAGGCAGCAGGGTGACAAATTATTTTAAGATGACTCAACAAATTGTGTTTTTATTTTTTACAGTGCACTCTTAAAAATAAAGGTTCTTTGTTGGCATCAGTGGTTCTGTGAAGAGCCTTGAACATCCATGGAACCTTTCAAATGCATTAAAGGTTCTTTATAGTCGAAAAAGGTTCTTTAGATTTTTAAATTGTTCTTCAAAATGGTTCTTTTAGGAACTGTTCACTGAAAGGTTCTTTGGGGAACCAAAATGGTTCTTCTATGGCATCACTAGAAGAACACCCTTTTGGAACCTGTGTAGAAGAACCATTTTTGGTTCCACACAGAACCATTCAGTCAAAGGTTCTAACCATCTCTTTCTTACCTTTTTATAACCTGAAGAACCTTCTTTCGCCACAAAGAACCTTTTGTGAAACAGGTCTTTCAGATGTTAAAGGTTCTTTATGGAACCATTTAGACAAAAAATATTCTTCTAGGGCATCGCGAAGCATCTTTATTTTTACAGAGGGCACATTTCTTGTCCCTTAACATGAAATTGATGCAAAACTGATCTTGTGAGGTACACGTGAGTGAGAAAACAGGTTTTTATCCACAATGATCAATTTACTTCTTTAGAGGAATGTAAATACAAGCTCTATTTACAGCATTTATGTCAGTTATCACAGAAAATATTTCAGACTTCTCACTGTGTTTTTCTTTTAAAAAACACAAAAGTCATAGTTTTGACAGAATCGCTTACTGACAATCTTTCAGTGACTGGAATAGCCTGTAAAAGCATTCACTTTCACGCATTACGTGTAAGCATGGAGCAGCTCTCATCTGTAATGCATAACCAGAAGCTCATCTACCTGGAAAAGTATTTTCTGAGGTAATCACTATAATGGCACAAATGCTGTGGACAGCGCCTAAGTGTATTCAAACCAGAACATTCCTTGGAGGAATCATTTTTGAAATGTTGAACCAAATCTCTGTGTGTCTGTTACATGCTGTTTGCCGCCCTGATGGCCGTTTACTGCTTTTCCATTTTCTAATAGTGTCATCAAACTTGTCATTTTCAGGACTGTATGTTTTAGGTCAGTGAATTTATCCACCGTGAGGAAATATCATTCTGAAAAGACTGAGTAACTGACAGGCTGTTAGTAGCCTTAATCACCAGTGATCACATAAATGAATCCTGATTTCGTTGGGTTTGATGCACGCACCAAACGCGATCAGGGTCAAATGAAATGATTTCATGTTAGAATCAATGTTACAGTTCATAGACTGAGAGAAGGGCCAATATAGCAGTTTAGAGAAGTCATACCCCTCCCCCAGCTCACTGCCCACTCACTCTCAGTCGGACCCCACTTCCTACAGAACACTCCATCTGTCGGGCCCGTCTGTGTTGCCAGAGAAGAGTAACAGACACACAGGCACCAGCAAACAAGTATATCATTATATCATACACACAAATTCGATCCTGGGCCAAACTAGCTTGGATTACATCCACGTAACAGTGATTTTAATATATTTAAAAGAGAGTGTGCTGTTGTATGTTTAAATGGATATTAATTTAATCATCATGAACGACTCACTACCAGCATAGTATGTCTTTATGCACTACTGTACAAAGCTAAAACAAGCACAAAGATGAAATACTGATTTTATGAATGTGAATGCAGAGGCTTGTGCCTCGGCTGTCTTAATTGCTCATATATTTCAATGCCACCTGAGTATTTGAGTATTTTGCTTCTTCATTTCACTAAAAATATTTTCAAGATTTTTGTTTTCAAGAAACCATGTGTTGATCAGTGTTTTAATATTTTCTGCTTATTTATTGTCCTGTGGTTTTGGTTGAAAAGTTTGGCACCGGCCCCTCGATCTCAAAAAAGAAGAAATGTTTTGGTTTCCTTTTAATCCTGTTCTATAGTGAAGTAGATGTGGTTTGAAAATTCAATTTGCCTCATTGCTTTCGTATTGTTCCTCTGCTGTTGAATCCAAATAGAATGTAACATGACTAAGTTTACAATATCATGGCTTGTATTATTGGTATAAGCTTTAATTTTTAAATAAAAATACCTTTCTGTTAATCAGGACTATGGGCTGATTGGACTTTGATTGACATGGAGACAAAGTGCCGTCTCTTAAAGGGATAGTTCACCCCAAAATGAAAATTCTGTCATTAATTACTCACCCTCATGTCGTTCCAAACCCGTAAAAACTTTGTTCATCTTCGAAACACAAATTAAGGTATTTCTGATGAAATCTGAGAGCTTTCTGACCCTGCATAGACAGCAATGCAACTACCACGTTCAAGGCCCAGAAGGGTTAGTAAACACATTGTTAAAATAGTCCATGTGACCACGGTAGTTCAGCTGTAATTTATTCAACAATTTCTTCTCATGGTTTTCCTGTCAGACACTGAAGAATAAAGTACTTAAGTTGAATCATATTTCATTCATAGACATTAGGTTATAAATGAAACCGTATCTGCAAAATCACAGCACATCAGTTTAATCACAATTCTAAGCCTTCTTATACTGGTGAACATCTTTTAGTTATCAAAGTAGTTATGTAGTGCTCTAAGAGCACATGAGAGCATAAAATAAATATTGAGGAGAGCAAACTGTCACTACCTAAAATAAAATCATAATCTTTGTGAATGTGAGAGGGAAATATATTAACTCCTAAACATAGTATTTAGTATTTATTGTAGGTTGATGGGAGTGCCTAGAGGAAGTAAATATGATGTGATAAAATGCGACCCTGGTTTATTCTGTGGAGCTGTTAAAGGAGTAATTCGTTTTCAGATCAAAAAATTACAGATAATTTACTCACCGCCTTGTCATCCAAGATGTTCATGTCTTTCTTTCTTCGGTTGTAAAGAAATTATGTTTTTTGAGAAAAACATTTCAGGTTTTCCCTCCATATAGTGGACTTCTATGGTGCCTGTGAGTTTGAAATGCAGTTTAAATACAGCTTAAAAGGGCTAAACAATCACAGCCGAGGAAGAAGGGTCTTGTCTAGTAAAACGGTCAGTTATTTTCTAAAAAAAATTACAATTTACATACTTTTTAACCTCAAAGGCTCAGTTAGGGTATGTCGGAAAAACTTCGATATCATTTTCTACATTGCTGTATAACCCTTTTTTTTTTTTTTCATAAAGGCCGTTTGACCTTTGCATGTTCCCTTTGTAAACACTGGGTCGGAACTTCTGCAGTGATGTAGGACGATTTTGAAGTTGGAAGAGAAAATGAGCTGGGAGTTTTTTGACATACCCTAACTGTCTTTAACCGGAAAAAACAGAGTTCTTGCAGACCTAAACAAGACGAGTTTTGAGGTTAAAAAGTATATAAATCGTCTTTTTTTTTTCGAAATTACTGAACGTTTTGCTAGATAAGACCCTTATTCCTCGGCTGGGATTGTTTAGAGCATTCTGAATCTGCATTTAAAATGCATTTTAGAAGTTCAAACTCAGGGGCACCATAGATGTCCATTATATGGAGATAATTCCTGAAACGTTTTCCTCAAAAAAAAAAGACTTGAACATCTTGGATGACAAGGGGGTGATTATCCGTAGTTTTTTGTTCTGGAAGTGAACTACTCCTTTAAGGACCAGTCTCTTTTTGTATTAGCATCTCACAACCAGCAGAAGGTGCAAGAGCCACAATACAGACAAATTTCAAGTGATGAAAACCTATAAGACAGCTTGATGATTAGTAAAATCTAGATGATAAAATCAAAATGTTTTGGTTGTATTTGTTAAATCCACACATTCTGAGATTTCCATCATCCCTGGCTTAAAACTGCATTTGTTTAACTTTATTAGCTTATAAAGTTTTGATTTATTTATTGATCTTAAATTGTAATGACAGTCATAAATGAGGTTGTTTTATCGAGTACTGTACAGTGGTACACCCGCATTACATTGGCAAGTGTTGTTGATGAGGTTGTGATTATGTTTGCACATGTGCTTTTATTGTTATTGCCACCGGTGACACTGACAGATCTGAAAGCAGACACAATTTTCTCTTCTTATTAATCTGCAAGTAAATACTTAAATACTTAATATGAAATCTAAATCGAAATGTTCAGTAAATGAGTGTACATCTAGCCCTTAAAATATAAAATATATATTAAAACTCAATATTTTAAAGGCATATCCATTTAGTTGTCAGCGAAACTGGACGTTGCCGCAAGGGGGCTTCAGTCGACCATTAACATGATTGGGGTACGTTGGGCACATGAATGGAGCCGCACCAACAAAACTGTCTGACAAGACTTACTTGGGGAGAAAGAAACATGCGTTTTGTTGGATCTTAATATTACGGAGTATGAGATGGGAGGAAACATATTTCATGATTTTCGTTCCCCGCGAAAGTTTCGTAAGTATAATTTGTCCTCCTATCTCATATTTTTTCAGTCACCATGCCCACATTTCAACACACAAAATTGTTTTTTTAAGTCAGATTCCTGTTATAACAGGTTTGCTGAATTATCTAGAAATGCTGTTGATTGACTCAAGTATCGACTGCACCTTTTTTTTTCTTCACCTAGCCAAGTGGTGAAGACGAGGAAAAACTAAATTAGTTAGCTAAATTACAATGAAATAATAATAAATTAAAACATGAAATGTTTACATAGCCTACATTTATACACTTAACTTTCTTGTTTATCAGATTATACAAAGATTTTAGGTATTGCTGAACTTTTGATTTCAGAATTAGAAATAGAGGATTAATCACCGTACTTGCATTTATGTATACAAAATTTCCCCAGCAAATGTAACAAATTAATCAAATAATATTACTTATGAAATTACATGTCATAAGTGAAAAAAAATGAAATTATAAAAAAATATATCTTTTCAAAATTTAGTTAAAAGCTTGGCATGATATATCTAACAAAAGATCAGATATCTGACCAAAAACTGGTTGAATAAGAACAACAAAAAAGATGAAAACGTGTTTCTGTATGTAGAAATGTAAAATGTACAAAGTATGTCAATATCACAGTTAAATCTGTACCGACTGCACATGCCTTGCTATTTTCAGTTACAGTGGCGTATGATATTGTGACTGTATGTACACCTTATACTCTGTATAAATACACTAAATGCGGATTGTGGAGTTAATAATATGTTTGCGGTCTAACGACAGTTTCATTGTGTATTTTATTTTTTAAATCTATTTTACTGTATTATAATTTAATTGTACGTAGTTACAACTACTGCGAACACCTTGTTACGTAAACACAAAGATGGAATTCTTTTATGACCGCAAATTAAAAACAAGCCCAAAATCTAGCAATCTGATTTTGTTTCTTTCAGACGTCTAAAGAGGGCTGAAGTTGTCGTTCACACACTACAGCGCAGAACATTTTGATTGCATTAGACCGACAAGAACTCGGTCATCAGTTCTGATGCAACTGCAAGCTCCCGCGGAGGGATATCAGCCATGGCGACCCATTTGTAATCTGTCTTGTTGCCTGGAGATAAGTAAAATGGAGTCGGAAATCGCCTTTAAAGTCCTTCCCTGTCAGCCATGTTGGCTCAACCTGAACTGTCATATGATGTTTAGAGACATATGATGCAGGCCCACCTTGATCCAAAATGTCGTCAGCTGCGTCCTAGCCCGAGTTAAGGACGTAACGTTAACATACTTTACCCCGCGCCTGATATCTGTGACGCTATTGCGGCGGACTTTCAGAGCTCGAGCTCGGAAAGGCAGCGGGAGAGAAGTCATCGCTTCTCCTGCTGCAATTTAGCACACTGCGTAGGGTTACAGCAGGTAAGATTATTTTATCATGTTAAACTGCATTTTGATATGTTGCGCGTTATACATGTTAGTAATGTTCCAAAGGTCCTATTTGAATTGAAAGCTAATGTTTTAGGCCGTCTTGTCAAGTATTACAAACGCCTGTAGCCAGGCAAATCAGCCGCGCCTCCTCCCCGGTTTAGCTACAACGGTGCACTAGCATAGCTTAACGCTACCTCGTACTGTTTGGATAATTAACACCCATTTTCCGTTTTAGATGTGCTTCCTTTTGAATTTATGGCACGAAGCACCCGTATGGATCATTTTATGGCGGTGGTTGTGAAGCAAAAACATTTACATTGCCTGTAGTTTTCGAGGAAGTGATAAACCGGGACTAGCGTTTCACTCTGTGGCGTAAAATGGTGTCCGAGTTAGCCAGCCAAAAACACTATACGAGCGGTCATCTGTTTACATTTCGACTGCGTCAGAATGGCACTTTAAACGACGATAACACGTACTGTGCCCACCGAATAAAGCTAAATCATTTTTTTCATAACATGAAAATGAGGCGTATTATGCACTGTAAGGAAATCGCTTGTCACGAATCGTTTTGTAACTTCTCAGGCTGGATATGGAGCAGAGCGGCAGCCCTACTTTGCGCTTAATTATATTTTGCACTTTTGAGCCGAACAACATTAATGTTAGCTGAATCATGCTGAGTAAGGGGAAAGTGGTTTGTGGTTCGTCTGCTGCGCTCATAGACAGTGGCCTGTGCAAAACAGTCTTTATTAAAACAAACGATCTTTGTTATTCATTATTTTATTATTTTGTCGTTCAGCGTAATGCAATGTTAGCAAGTTACAAACTAAGTCAGTAATCGGGTTTTTGGCTTGTGTCAGGTGATAGTTAGCTCGTAGCTAACGTTGTCAGCTGGCCTCCTGTCATTCCGCGGTTCTCCTGTCATTGGCAAACAATGCGCGCTATTTTGTTGTTAACATTTTTTAAACAGACGTATGGCGTAGACTTGGTGGTCGGTGTCGTCTTCAGGTGGTCGTTGAATACACAAACTACAACTTGTTGTGACGCTTGTATTTTAACGTGATTAACCTAAGCCATGTAAAGGGGCAAACGTCAAGGGCATAGTATTTAACATACTGTTTTTTCCTATACTAGTATTTTCTACGCATGTTTACGCTCTAATCTGTCACATATGAAATTGAAGAAAAGTACATGATATTAATTGTTCTGCAGAATATGCTGGTGCGCAACCTTGTCGGACTTTTAAACCATTTTAAAGAGGTGTTTTTATAACTTCTGCGTCCATTTCAGCTGATTAAAGTTATTATGAAAGTGAAATGTCAAGGCCTTGATGAAAGCTGGAAGATAAGCTAAGGTATGGTTCTGGTTAGTGACAGTAAATGAAAGCACTGACAGTGTATATGACGAGGAATGACGACAGAAGATGGGCGTGACGGCCGTCTGCTGGACCTACAGTATGAACAGTTTTCAGTTTCAACTTTGAGAGGAAAAAAATGTCTACTTGAACACAACAAACTGCTTATGTCAAACAGGGAGGGAGAGTTTTTAGGATTTCCTGTTCTTTCTTAATATAATGTACACATTCAGTAGTAACATATTTAAGCTTTACAAGAATGAAATGATCAACTGGCGTCATGTCTTGGGAGCAGATTATATCTTGGGTGAAAGTGCAAAGATAATTACAGTGCTTGTGAATTTAGCTAATTCATAGAAACTACCCTTATATGCATGTCTGTGAACCTACTAACCTACAAGTTATAAACATTGGTTAAAATGTATTTTTGAGGCATATTAGTGTTTGATCATTGTTTCGAAATGCTCACCATGCAGTGTCATGACATGTAGGACCTGTTTCTTTAAACTCTTTGAAACTCTTGTATTGTCTTGCATAACAAGAACTGCAGAAACAAGTTATAATTACAGTGGCATTCCAGGCATGCTCATACCTTGCATGCAGTGTCGCAAGGGTTCACCTAGAAATTGTCATAATCTTATACTTATGTTATTAGTTCTTTATTTTAGCACAAAAAAATCTATATAAAATATAGAGATGTTGCCATTAGAGCTTGTTACTTCCGTCTTACAGTTTCCTCTTTCTGGTCTCATTAAAAATCGTTGGTGAATCTTTACACTCAACACATAAAAGAACTTTTTGTATTTTTGGAGTTAATTGTGAGCTCAGGTTCAATGCACTTTTGTCTTGGTGTCCCCGTCGAGGAAGTGTTTTCTTTAGGAAATGCTTTGTTTATGGTATGCAACGAAGTTTAAAGGCATGAATCAGAAGACAGACATATTCAGGAAAAGATGGATAAAATGAGATTCACATAAATGATTGACCAACAGAACTCTCCTCAGTGTTCATTTGTTGAATCACATGCATTTATTTGTGGACCTCTTTTTAGATGTGACTGTATTCATAGTGTAATAAAGCTTCTCACACCTTTTTGCTTAACTGTAACTGGATTTGATTCCAACTGCATTGAATTCAACATGGTGTTCATACCAAACCATATTAAGCCTCACCTTAAAACAATGCTGACTAATCCTGCAACATTGTTGCTGGAGCACTTAGTTATACAAGGTGCCAGGAGCGGGAATACAAACCGTACTTTTGTTTTCCTTTTCCAAAACCAAATCTTGTGCTTGCAACCGATTACTTGTCAGACAGATAAATTGACGTACGAGTTTAAACATCCGTAAGAACTACTACTGCAAGGTAAATTTTAATCACTTTTGATAATTAGTGTATACACTTATTAGGTCATAGTAGTGTTTTCACTATTATTTTTATTGGCAAACCTCTCTGTTTTTTTCTTCCTGGTTTCATATGTTAGATGTGGCCTTCAGTGGCATACGGGTGGCTTTTAGTGAGAGTACCTTTGATGAAATGTTATTGAATGCTTAGATGTAGAGTATTATAAGTTGTAACATATGCCTTTCAGATATTGAAGCTGTCTTTGCCATTGTTTATGTGCAAGTATTATTAGTGTTGTGTTATAATTTACACAGGGTGTTATAATTAAGTCACAGAATTATAGAAATAAATCATACAGAATAAGGCAAACTGTGATATGATATTTATATGCACTGCCGTTCGTAAGTTTGGGATCGGTAAGATTTTTAAAGTTTTTTTATGCTCATTAAGGCTGTGTTTATTTGATCAAAAATACAGAAAAAAATCATGTGAAATATTATGATGTAAAATATTAAAATCTCTTTTATTCCTGTGATCAAAGCTGAATTTTCAGCATCATTGCTCCAGTCTTAAGTGTCACGTGATCCTTCAGAAGTCATTCTAATATGCTGATTTATTATCAGTGCTGGAAACAGTTGTCCTGCTTTCTACTTTTATTTTTTTGAAATCTGTGATACTTTTGTTCAGGATTCTTTGATGAATGAAAAAATGTTTAAAAGAACAGCATTTAATAAAATGTAAAACTTCTTTAACAATATACACTAAGTTTGAGGTCAGTACATTTCTATTCTTTCTTTTTTTGGAAAGAAATTAATACTTTTTCAGCAAAATTGTGCTAAATTGATAAAAAGTGATCTCAAAGACTTATGTTGTTAGAAAAGGTTTATATTTTTAACTTAACTGTTTTTTATTTATCTTTTTTTATTTGTACTTTTTGTTTATTAAAGCATCCTAAAAAAGTATCACAGTGTTTTTTTTTTTATTTTTTTATTATTATTATTTGTATTTTCTTTCAAATTCTCTGACACGCTTCATTTAAAGGAAAATTCCACTTCCAGAACAAAAACTTATATAGAATGTACTCACCCCCTTGTTACCCAATATGTTCATATCTTTCTTTCTTCAGTCGTAAAGAAATTGTCTTTTAAGGAAAACCTTTCAGGATTTTTCTCCAAATAATGGCCCGCCTTGGTGCCCCGAGTTTGAACTTCCAAAATGCAGTTTAAATGTGGCTTCAAACGAGTGGGAAGGGTCTTATCTAGCGTAACTATCAGTTATTTTCATTAGAATGCATTTTAAATACTTTTTAATCTCAAACGCTCGTCTTGTCTTGCTCAGCCTAAACTCTGTGTATTCTGGTTCAAGGCAGTTAGGGTTTGTCGAAAAACTCCAATCGTAATTTTTTTTTCCCCTCAACTTCAAAATTATTTCAAAATCTTTCTACATCGCTGCAGAAGTACCGACCCAGTCTTTGCAAAGTGTACATTCAAAGAAGATCAAACACCCTTAACAAAAACGGTAAAACAGCGATATAGGACGATTTTGAAGTTGAGAGAGAACATGAGATGGGTTTTTAACATACCCTAACGGTCATGAACGGAGAAAAAACAGTTCAGGGAGAGCAAGATGAGATGAGCATTTGACATTTAAAAAGTATATAAATTGTATATTTTTTATGAAAATAATAGATCGTTTTGCTAGATAAGACCCTTCTTCCTCAGCTGGGATCGTTTACAACCGCATTTAGGATCGTTTGAAGCCGCATTTAAACTGCATTTTGGAAGTTCAAACTCAGGGCACCATAGAAGTCCACTATATGGAGAAAAATCCTGAAATGTTTTCCTCAAAAACATAATTTCTTTACAACTGAAGAAAGAAAGACATGAATATCTTGGTTGACAAGGGGGTGAGTACATTATCTGTAAATATTTGTTCTGGAAGTGGACTTCTCCTTTAAGTGTACTCTCATAACAACTAAACCAGATTAGGTCTGCCTCTAGTGTGAAAGCACTTTAAAATGCTTTGCATTTTAGACGACTAATTATTTCAAGGACTTGTCTTAATCAGACATGTGATCTAAATTGGTTTGTGGGATTTTTAGCCAGTTGCCAGCTGATGAGCCGACCGATCCTTGATTTGCAGAGATAATTGTTATAGGTCTTATTTTTAAAAGGATATCTTCAAAGATTATGAATTAAGACTTTCAGTTGCATTTGCTGTAGTGCAAAAACAGCATGAAACTAAATGCATGCTTGTTTCTTTTCTCCTCTGTCTTTCTCTTTCACAGGTTGAGCCTGGAACCAGCTGTCCTCCAAGATGAACCCTTATGAATGAAAGTGAACCTGTTCAGTAAGCTGTTAGCTTCCAGTGGTCAAAGCCATGCCTGAAGATTAGAGCCTCCTCTTGCTTACAGCAATACGAATATACAGAAGATTCTACATGATTCTTCATGTAGACCTTTCTGTGTTTGTCCTGCTGGATTGAGTCCTTCCTCCCCTACTGTAATATCAGCTCTGTCCCTTTCATACCACTCCCTCTTGCACTTTCATGTCCACCTGGGAACATGTATCTGCATTTGAGAATGGCTCCAACCTAGTCTCATGCGTCCAATGAGTGGAGAGTCAGACGGCCCTGCTCCTGAAAGAGTCTCACGGGCCTTCCCTTTGTCAGGCCCTGTGTCTTCCTCAGAGATGTCCTCACTGCAGTCACTAGGGCCAGTGCAGAGCTGGCTGGGTCAGGAGCTGGAGAAATGTGGCATAGATGCAATGATCTACACCCGCTATGTCCTTAGCCTGCTACTGCACGACAGCTATGACTATGACTTGCAGGACCAGGTAGAGTAAAGAAAAAAGCATCTTGCATGTTTTTAAATAGAGTTCAAGCAATTAAAACAAGCATTTAATATACTTTCTGTGTTTAGTAGATATTCAGGTCTCTCAGTATTCGTTTTATTGCCTACAGTAATAACTAACATTTATTTTGATACTCAATTGGTCTCTAGATTATTTCTGCAATCATTTAGATTTGAAAATAAACTCTTTTATTTAATGCAAATGTTAATCCAAAATATAGTGTCTTGTCTGTGTAGATTATGGTATTCTTGTTCGGGACTTCTTTGCATCTTGTTGCACTATAGAGATAAAGTAGAATGAAGCAACAGGATGCAAGTGTTCTTTTATTTTCTTGAGAGCAGTTTATTTGGCAGTAATTGCATTCTTGGCAGACATTTGTGCATAATTTCTCTACTATTTTATACTAAGCAATCAACTCCTGGTTCTCCTTGTGTGTAGGAAAATGACATCTTCCTGGGTTGGGAGAAGGGAACAGGGAAGAAATGGGGGAAGAGCAAGAGGAAGGGAGGGACTGACCTTAGTCTTGAAGAGATGAAGAAACAAGCTGCCGTGCAATGTTTGCGTTCAGCATCTGATGAAGTAAGACCTTTGCTGAAAGCAGTTTTTCAGTCAGTGTGTTATTTTGTATTTTTGTAATTTCACTGCTAATTTGCAATTAGTGTACTTTTGTGAGTTTGTGCATGGTGAAATTAGTAGAGCAAACACTGGTTAAAAAGTCAAAAATAACTCTCCTCATTAAGACTGTGAAATATGCCAATCAGAGCTTAACTAATGTGTCTGTATCTCGTATCCGCTTACGTTTGTGGAAATCGCTGATATGCTTTTGCATCCTCAAAGTATTTTGCAGTGATGCTTATTTCTGAAGAAAAAAAAAATCACCAGAACTAGTTAGATGTGTTTATCAAATTACATATTACACAGCTGACATTTTATATGGTTACAGTGTTTTTTTTTTTTTTTTTTTTTTTTTGTATATGTGGGGCTTTCTAATCAAAGGGAAGAATCATTTAATATATACTACTTTGTTTTGAATAAAACGATTCACTTTTGTTGCAGTGACAGAACTATCATTATATTTTCTGTTAAATTTTCACCTGAAATTCCAAGTTAAATGACTAAAATGTTAAATGTTAAATGTTCTCTTTCAGAATTCTGGAATTGAAAGCTTGGTCGAGGAGCTATGCTCTAAACTCAAGGATATTCAAAACAAACAGAAAGGTTGGTTAGGGTCTTTTCCGTCTCATTCAGCTTGCAGCTGTGACAGTTTTTGGAACTGCTTAAATTATATCGCTTTGCTATTACTGTCTTACAGAAAAAGAAAAGCAAGGAAATAAAAAATCTGATATATCTCAGTCTCCTGAACCAGATGAATCATTTTCTTCTAAGGACCAGGTTGAGATGTAAGTAATTAAAATTTATAGTCTGCAGTGTAATAATGTGCATTGTTGTACAGCTAAGGTAATGATCTCTGTGTAATTACTAATATAGGGCTGATTATGTTAAGTTATGCTGTATTTGTTCTTATTGCTGTTTTAATTTTCTTCATTATAATATTATTTACATTACATTACATTATTATTGTAATGCGTTTGTTTTTTTTTCCTCTTAGGTACTATGAAGCTTTTCCACCTCTCTCAGAAAAATCTGTTTGTCTCCAAGAAATTATGACCGTGTGGAACAAAGCTAAAGCCTGCGCATATTCCAGCTCATCATCATCTGCTGTCCCACAAACAAGCACAGACACATCCTCTCCGAAAGACTGCACTAGCGAAGGTGAAGCTTTTAAAGACCGAACAGCTGATGCACCCAGTTCCACCACCACAACCAGCGAGAGGGCCCAGCAGCGACGCACTAAGAGGGAGAAGGAAAACCGGTTCCATGGAAGCGCAACTGGAGTGTCTGACGATCAGGTTGCTCCTCATAGTAAGAGACAGGCGAGACACCGGTCTGAGGGGAGGTTCCGTCCCAGATCGTGGTCCTCTGGCTCTAGTGAGGCTGGCTCAAGCTCCAGTGGTAACCAGGGTGACCAGACCTCCAGTTGCAAAGCAGTCCGCGTAAGACACAAGTCTCGAGAGGTCAGCAGCAGAAGCAAGAGAGGCCGCAGTGGTGGTGGACAGGTCAAACTGGCCCTAAAAGTCATCGACAAAGAAGAGCGGAAAAACGCACGCGGCAACATCAGTACCGCTGGAGGCCCATCTAAGCAACAGCAGCACTACATGAAAAAAGGCAAAAGACCTCTGAGGGAAATCCGCAAAGATGCTAATCTGGTTGAGGCACAGGAGTCAGGAGGAGAGGCCAATAAAAAGGAATATATGGAGGAGCCACTTTGGTACACAGAGCCCATCTCTGAGTACTTTGTCCCTCTCAGTAGAAGTAAACTGGAGACAAAGTATCGGAGTAAAGAAGACTCTTCCAGTGACTTAGCTATGTCCATTGATGTGGACTGTCTGTCGGAGAGAATTCAAGGAATCTGCATTGCAAATTCTTGTTTTCAAAGGGCATACCTTGCAGCGGGCACTTTTGTGGATGGCCACTTCATTGAAGTGCCTGGTGAAGGTGACGAAGAGGCTCCTGAACTGAATGGGATTCCAAGCTGCCCTCCTCCTGAAGATGGTCAAAATTTAGATGACGAGCATCTGTCCGAATTCACTCACTTCTATGAAGTTGATCTTTATCAATCCATATTGGATCCTAGTGCCTCAGATGCGGTACACGAAAGCCGAATCCTGAACATGATTCGGCAGAAGAGCATTGAGCGAAAACACTTTGATGCAGGATGTGTAGTTTTAGATGGCCTTGAGCTGCAAGGGGAAAGTGCAATAAGGGTTGATTCTCTGGGAGCCTCAGAAGCAGATGTTTCTATCAAACAAGATATGAAAAACATTGCCCAAGTCTGGGAGTGCTGTTCATCATCTAGCTTGGAAGATCTGGAGGGAGAGAGCTGTCCGGGTGACTCTCCAGTCAGGCTCTCCCCAGGGTTGGACGGTGTTCCGTTCAGCTTTAACAAACTGTCTGGAGCTTTCGTAGGGCCTCATCTCCAAGAAGCCAGCAGTAGCATCTCTGCCCTAAACTCCTGTTTTCCGCTTTTTGAGTTGCAGTACGATAGCCCTACCTTTTCTTTTCCCTGCGACTCACTTACGGAGGGTCAGGACAATGTAGATTCAAGTAGCTGTTTAGATCCACAAGGAAACAAACAATCCCGTTTGCTCATTTGGACCAAAAACAGTGCCTTCGATGAAACGGAACACTGCTCTAACTTGTCGACGAGGACCTGCAGTCCCTGGTCCCACTCAGAGGAGACACGGTCAGATAGTGAACAGATCAATGCTCCAGCAGATGAACCTGCTCAGTTTGGCAATGAAGAGGTCAGCTGTATCTCCCTTATCCCGCCCTTATGCCTAGAAGAAGAGCTTTTAGATTTCTTTCACGAGAACTCTAGTCACCAGCAGGAAGAAACGAGTGTAGGCACCGAGTCCAACCAGCCCTTCAATAAGAAATCAAAATTGGAGTCTGTTTGTGGCATAGCATTAGAGCAGGATGAGAGTAAACTCTATAATGCCGTTGTGTTTTCCGACGTCCCAAACCAACAAAGTGATGAATACACCTCAGGGATAATAAAAGACATTTGGATGGCTATTGGAGACAGAGACTGTGTCTTAACACTCGGGGTAAAGAATACAGGGGAGCACTTGTTTTCGGAGGAGGCTACCGGCTACCAATGCAGCTGTCCTGACAAGGATGTAAAAGGTGAAATCGTTCAAAAGAAAGCTGTGCAGTGTTCGGAGTACCATCTTTGGGATGGTCAGAAAGAGGATGAGGGACTTCCTAAAAACAAGCTCTCTAAAATGAATGATGGGGATTACACAACACCGGCCAAGCCCTGGAATTGTAATTCACAGGACAGCACCTCCTTTATCCTCGGTGGGGTGTATGGAGAACTGAAGAGTCTAGGTGGCGACAGAGAATGGGCTATGATTCCACCCGGTGAAGCCTGTGGCAGTTTGTTACAGTGTGCAGCAGCAACGTCTTCGGACATGGTAACCATCGCAGGGGCGGATGTGTTCATGAACACAAGCAGTTGCTTTGCTCCTGGCCACAAGCCATTGTGGAGACCTCTTGTGTCCCTTGGTCAAAATGAGCAGGCTGCCAAGGGACCGGGGGATGGTTTGAATAAGGGATTTTCCGTTGTCTTCCATGAAGATTTGCTCGGATCGTGCGGAGGCTTCCGTGGAGAAGAGTCAGGACTGGATTACCCGTTTTCATCCTTTGATTTGAACAACCCTTTTTCCCAGGTCCTGCATGTGGAGTGCTCCTTTGAGCCAGAGGATATGGCCTCGTTCAGCCCGGGATTCAAGCCAAAATCCATATTATGCTCCGACAATGAGCCCTTTTGCCCTTGGTTATATGGCATCAACCGGACTCAGTATCGGGCCATTCGAATTTCCCCAAGGACTCATTTCCGGCCAATATCTGCCTCTGAACTTTCTCCAGGTGGGTGCAGTGAGTCAGATGTAGAGTCTGAGAAAGAGGAAGCGAGTCTTCCAGTTGGTCAAGCAGACCTCTTCGATGACCCACAGGCTGACCTCAAGCCTCTCGAGGAGGACGCAGAGTGCGAGGGCCCTTACTATGGAAAATCGGAGTTGGAGTCTGGGAAGTTCTTACCCAGATTAAAGAAGTCTGGCATGGAAAAGAGTGCCCAGACGTCACTCGATTCGCAGGAGGGTGGGAGCACCCTTCTGCCCATTACTGAACAAGAGATTTGCGTACATTGTGAGACGGCAGCGGTTTCGGTGCCATGTTCTCATGTGCAGCCCTCTGTTCTTCAACAAGAGGAATCTAGCGGAGAGGCAGAGTCTTGCAAATACGCTGCAACCGATCAGATTCCAAAAAATGGGAAGTCGCTTGATGTTGCTCAAGATATGCATGAGGTACGCAATCTCACTGTTATCTAACCTTCAGAGACAGACATATAGAAAGTTATACAACATATTAGCATGTTTATATCCGTTGATATTCACCTGCACTTGAATTCATATATGGCATGACAGCACTGGATATTCTTTAATGACAGGGCTCAGAATTACCTTTTTTTTTTTTTTTTTTTTTTAACCTGGTAGCACTGGTGCTCCCAAATTCAAAAATTTAGGAGCACCAAATTAAATTTAGGATCACCCAATGAATATTAAGGAGCACCACAACTGCCAATTGAGAGGAACGGCCAGCAACATCCTGATGATTAATAGCTCCACCAGTCAAACTTGATCCTGAATGCTTTACCACACACTAATGCACTGATCTTGACTTCATGGCCAATTCTGATTACCGATGCTTCACAAACAAATGGGCTGTTTTAATAATTATTTATTGCCTTAAGAAAGGGACAAGAAAGAATGAAAATATAAATTCATTCACAAGATGTTTATTTTCTCTATTACAGGTCAAACTCTCTGTAGCCATTTAAATCAGAGGCAACCACTGCATTGCACTGCACAAAGATGCTGCATGCATGAGCCGTTTCTGATTTAAATTAGATTGTAATTTCAATATATGAAGCAAAAACAGAAGGGTCTAACTGACTTTGGCTTTGTGAAATTATGCTACATAAAACACCTGGTCCAAACCACACATGAAAAATAACTTACTCCAGTAATCAGGCGCTGTTTGACTGGCTTTTTATTTATTTTATTTTTTTTTTTTTTTGAGTGCGCACGCTTCAAATGCAAGCGCATGTCAGAACGGCACGCGAATGAATGTTTAAGCGGCAAGGTTTAAAGCACAAGCAAATAATGTACTTGTGTGATTGTAAATAAGTGCAGTGTTTACTGAGTGGAATTCTGCTGCTGAGTAAACATTTAGTGTGAATGTATGTTGTGTGAGACGGAAGCACCAGAACTGCAACTGACAGAATGTTCGCTGTAGCACGATAGGCTTACTTTATTTCTTCAGTAATAGCAGATTGTAGGGATATTTTAATCGTCAACAATCAAAAATGTTCATATCGCATACCCCTAATTGCAATGCAGTGCAACAGAGATTGGTTGAAAGAAAACGTTTGGAGCAAAAACCGGTTCCGAGTTCCAACGGAACGCGAAGTGAGTGATTGACGGCTAATATCTAAAATCTGCATTAAAGCTAAGAATGTAAAGATGAAGTTTAATTGGTTATGTAAGCTAATGTTGGATAGAACGGCTCACTGTATCTGCTCACAGCAGTCATACACTGTGCAGTACTTAGCGAAAGTTTTGTAAAGAAATGAAAACAAGTCGCACCACAACAATTACAAATGCTCCCAAATATATTTTGAGGTCGCGCAGATTAAATTTCGAGCCCTGAATGATATCTTTTACTTTTCAAATGATGTATCTTTTACCTTCTCCCATTGATTGACTTTCTTTGTCTCTTAAACAGTTTCCTCTGTTGAATTTTGGAGAACAGTGCTTAACTAATATGCAGCAAGAAGAGTGCTGGTGGCAAAGTACTCTGTGTTCTCCTTTATTTCCAGGTTCTCAGTGTGGAGGTAAGAAGAGTAGAATATTTAAAGGTTTAGTTCACTCCAGAATTAAATTTCCTGATGATGTACTCACCCCGTGTCATCCAAGATTTTCATGTCTTTTTCTAAAGTCAAAAAGAAATTAAGATTTTTGAGGAAAACATTCCATCACTTTTTTCCATATAGAGGACTTAAATGGTGGCCAGTGGGTTGAAGGTCCAAACTGCAGTTTCAGTGTAGCTTCAAAGGACTCTACACGATCTCAACTGAAGTGTAAGGGTCTTATCTACTGAAACGATCTGTCATTTTCTAAAAATAATTAAATACATAAGTATTTACTTTTTAACCACAAATGCTCGTCTTGCACTAGATCGACGCACTACGTAGTCACATTGGGAAGGTCACGTAGGCAAAAGTACCAGCCCAGTTTTTACAAAGCGAATGTGCAAAGAAAGTATTTTACAAAAAAAAAAACAGCGTTAGGTGACGTTTGAAGTTAGAGGAAAAAATGAGATGTAGTTTTTTGCCCTACCCTACCTTTTTGAACCAGAGTACACAGACGAAGAACTAATTACGCAGTCCATGAAGTCGTAGATGCGCATTGCAAAGCTAGTGCAAGACGAGCACTTGCAGTTAAAAAGTAAATTATTATTATTATTATTATATATATATATATATTTTTTATTATTATTTTTGAAAAACGACCAGCTGGGATGGTGTCAAGTTCCTTGAATCTGCATTGAAACTGCTGTTTGGACCTTCAACCAGCTTATCCGCACTGAAGTCCACTATATAAAGAAAAATCCTGAATCCTCAATTTTGTTTCAGTTGAAGAAAGAAAGACATGTACATCTTGGATGACACGGGGTGAGTAAATTTATCAGGAAATTTTAATTCAGGAGTGAATCCTTTAACAGTTTTAGATACCGGGGAAGTCAATTGTTTTGAAAAATTTGCTTTGCAAAACCCATTGATCTGCCTATAGGGAATTATCATGATGACACTTCCTGTCAAATTATAGAGACTACATTGAATGGAAAAGTGAGTTTGTGTGTACGTTTGCTTGATACTAAATGTTGTACCCTCCTTTGCTTCTAGGAAGCAGTAACGTATGATTCTTCTGCTGAACGTGGAGGCATACCAATGCTAATTTCCTCCTATCACTTTCAACCAAAACCCAGAGGAGGAATAGGAGGACCCTTGCAAGAACAGTGAGCCCAGGGCTTGCAGTGGGCTCTTTCTTAACCATGCTGTCCTAAGCCCTGTTATTCCTCAGTCAGTTCATCTAAAACGGCGTATCACCAAGATGAAAACATAAAGAGAGGAAAACATGGCAATAGGTTGAACAAACAGTTAGATGATTCTGGTCAACAGCATTTATTATAGACTTGTTTTCAGTCTGGTAATTCCAAGGTTGATCAATTTTGAAAAGAATAAAAAAGGCATAGTTAAGCATTAAGATCGTTCTTTAATTTACCCCTTATAGATTTTAGCTTCACTTTTATGTTTGATCTAGGATACACTATAACTGTGGTCCTACTGATTGTGCATGTGCTTGTGAACCTAGTCTCAGTCCTTCTAATAGTCTGTTTCTGTGACCGAACTATGAATACTCGGAAGTCAGGTTGAAAGCACCACGATTGCAACACCCCCTTCCCTAATCAGATCATTTAGCATTTTGTCTTATTTTTTTCCTTTTAAATGACTTGTAGAGGATAGAGTTGTGTGAGGTTTGGTGTGTTGAAAGAACAAGTGCTTTTGTCCCCACCCCACTTTTGTTTTGTTACATCAGTTGATGTTCCCCTTTAGTTCAATGCTGATTTAAAAGCATCTTAAAGAAACAAAACAAGATATTTTGAAGGAGTAATAATACAATAAGCAAAAAAAAAAAAAAAAAAAAAAAACCGAGTTCATTAAAACAGAAGGCTAAATGAAAACAATAGATCCTTGTCCTTGAAATGCCTGAGTTTCCCTTTTAATACAGCCATTGTGATAAATGTTTCACAATTTGCTAGGTTATTTTGTCCACTTCAGGTAAAAAAAAAATATATATATATATTTTTTATACATTTGTCAAATGGCTTGATTTGCAAAGTCACCTTTCTTAAAAGTTAATTTTGGAGAGAGTTGTGGTGTGAAAGGACAGTTTACATTTTCCTGAATACAAGTGTAGCAAGATATCTGGAAAGCATGTAAAATATTAATGCTGCAGATAAAGTCTGAGGAAATGAAAAATAGGTAACTGAATATTTTTGACCCAACTGTACAATTTCGTATTAACTGTTTCTAAGTCTTTAAAAACGTACATCTTACAGTTAATTGTAGTTACATCGACAGTTGCAGTTTGGTATTGTAGACATAATTTTATGTATTGTTTCTTTAAGTTTATTGTGACGTTTACAGTTTAATTTCAGTGAATTTTCTTCCCCTTCTTTACCCAACACATTTGTGACTACTGATGATCCATAATATGGCTTCATTGTTTTTTTGTTTTGTTTTTGTTTTACATGAAAAGAATTGAGTGTTTCCAGTAATGGCAGTTGATTGCAGGTTGATTCATTTCATGTACTTTTCCTTCTACTTGTTTCAGAAATATGTGGCTGTTTCATTGTGTGCTGAAATGAAGAGGGGTGTATAAAAGCAATATAGTATTTTGGCACACCATAACTCTACAACCTTACAATATTGATGTATTTTTGTTTAAAAAAAAAATACATAGGCCCAAATTACTTTACCTGCAAAGTTTGATAAGTCGCTTGCCTATATAATTTTTTTTTTGTGCGCCTGTGGAATAAGAGGTGGTAGGGGTATGGTGTTCATAATGCAAAATATCCATCATAAATTTCATTTTTGCTCTAATTCCAATATGTATATTCACTTTTGTCTGCTTCTTGACCTTAATGGATGTCTAGCTTGGCATCTGCTAGCATTAATCTAGGCTGGATGGGTTTCTTCCCCCCCCCCATTTCATTCAGTTTTGCTTGAGAAATTACTACATGTATGCTACATCAGCAGAGTGTAAAGTGTGAATTTACAAATGAAATTTGGGAAAAGTGTTTTTTTTTTTTTTTTTTTTTTTAATAGCACCCTCAATGCTTTGGTTTTCTTAGTTAAAATTGTGTGCATTTTTTTTTTTCTGTACCATTGTAGGAAAACTGGTTTTAAAGCATTACCTATTAAATATTTTAAGGGGGAATGTGAATGTGGCAGTTAAAACAAATCGCCCCATTCAACATCATTGACCAATAGATATCTTTGAAAAACTATTCCTTAATTGGGCTTCAAGTTTCTAAACTTTCGTTGGCATCAAATGTCAAATAAAACATAAAAAGAAAAAAAAGAATGTAAAAAGAAAAAAAAAAAACAATAAGAATATGCTTATTTCCCTTTGCAAGTGGGAAAGTTTATTTTGTTGACCTGTTCTGAGATACACTTTGGGGTAAACTGCAGTCTTGACAGGAAAATCTAGAGTATTTTATGTATTGGTGCTAATATTCGTACACTACAGCAGAGATGTAATCTTCAAGTGTGTGTAAGAAAAAAAAAACCCACACACTTAGTCCTTCTAAGAGATTTGTGCTTATTTTAACACAGGTTGGGCCTTGTTCTTGAGAGAAGGTAGAGACTTAAAGTGTGTGATCCAAGACTGTATGGAAAAGGCTGTAGACCATAACTTTGGAGAGGTGATTTTGTATGACCCAGTTTGAAACAGCTTGTGTGTGTGTTTGTGTGTTTCCCCACATTATTTCCTCATTGTGGTTGTGGGAGTTTGAATATTGTTTTACAAAAATCATAAATGAAATGTATAGTGGTAGAAACCGAGTGTGACGGCACAAAGTTATTTTACTGTATGCTATAACTGGGTACAGCAGTGCATATAGACTCCTATATTGGATTTGTATTTAGTTGACATAACATGTTACAATTCAGTTTAATTTTTCCAGTTCAAAATACTGTCAGATTCCAAAATTCAATTACACATTGTTGGCATCACTTTCTCTAATCAGTACCTAAATTAATTATTGTTCTGTCAAGCACTTTGAGTTAAATATTGCCGTCCTCCAAAATTGTTACTTGTATTACTTGGCTTTATGTTCCTTAAGAAGCTTGTTTATGGTGGGTGGGTGACAGAGGACAAAAGCATTTTAGATTTAAGCATTTTGAGAAAATGCATAAATATAGTAAATGTGTGCGAGACAGTCAAATATAACAGAACAGCATAGACCGATTATTTACAGTTGAAGAAATTTGAAATGGTTCATCTCTTAGTTTGAACAGACTCATTTTAAAAATGAAAAAGAGTGACTTAATTTTGTTTTTTTTTTTTGTATCTTTCACGTCTGGCTCTGTGTGTGAGGTGGTATGGATGCTAGTGAAAGACCTGAGTACTCATGTCTGTGCGAGACAGAAAATTGCATTATTTGCATTAAAGTTTTGGTTTGGGCAATACATTTGGAGAGGATGACTTTCTGAAGTTTTGATTGCAATGTTGTATAACTTTTAAAGCAGAACTCTATCTTTTTCCTTATTGCAACAGCTTCTTAATTGGAGCCCAATCCTGTATTTTTCCTCTGAATAGCTGATGAAAGTCACCAAACCCCAACACAGACAAAGTTGGTTGCATTGTTCTAATGCCATGTACATCAGAGTACATCATTTTGTTTCATTGTGAAGTTTCTAAACCTTTAATAAACATTAAAAAACACAGTTGTTGTTTATTTGTGACCACTGGAGTCAAGTTTATACAATCACTAACCAGATAGCTAAATGTTCTAGGTACACATTCTAGGTACACATTAAGCTTTAAAACTGGGCCAGCCTGGTTATAACAACATCAGATAGTGGGAAGTGCTTAATCTGTAAGTGGAACCCTTAAAGACTTGCCAGCACATCTACTCAGAGAAAATGACTTTACAAATACTATTATTTACTTTCTAAAGAATATTCCCGGTATTTTCTCTCAGTGCTTAAAGGAGGCCTAATAAAATATTATATCCTACCCCGTACCAGCCACAGAAAATGTAGTAATGGTCAGGCGCTTTCATTGTAAAGCTGGTGTGAGGAATGAGGGACGTTCACTTTAATCAGCCTGATGCAGGTTTAGGGGTTTGTTTTAGTTACTATAGCAACAGTCTATCCACTGGTTAGTGATAAACTGACGCCTACTATTTTGTTACTTAGATTTATTAAACCCAGCAATAAACCGTATCTACGCATAAACAAACTTCACATCGTGTGTACACGTGACGCGACAAAACTATAATCAATCACCGAATAGTACAATATAACGCTGTGGGTAGCTGCGTAGATGGGAGCGTTGTAGTTTTATCGCGTCGCTCAGTGTGTACAGTGTCTACAGGGCACTGGAGGTCACTTCCTGATTTACTGACTGTCGGCAATATGTCCTAACACTTTCAAAACGCTCTGCTTCTCTGTAAATGACAGCGTTTTGCCTGCCTCAAAAGCGACGTTACCTCCACAGGTGGAAGTAGCAATAGTTTTCGACTTTATTTGATGCAGACCAGCACTTCATTCAGTCGTAGCGCAGGTGAATTTATCGATTCGTATGTTTTCCTGGCACGTTTATATCGGTGAGGATGTTTTAAAATGGCGGTGGCAGCGTCACAACAGGTAAGATACTTTTCATTAGCTTTTATCTCGCTGTTAGCGTTACTCGTGAGCGAATAGAGTTTGAACCTTTTGCGGTCAGACACTTGTCGTAATGTAAAAGTTTAATGTCTCCAAAACCTGGAAATAGTGAAGTGCACAAGCAAGGCGAAAAGTTTTGAGTTAAGTTTAGAGGTAAGATGATAAAATAATACTGAAGTGCTGGTAAAAGCGGAGAGTGGTGTATTACCACAGTAATGGTAATAGTGTTTGATGTATTGTTTATTGGAGGGTCTGGAGTAAAGGTGAGGAGGTGATGGACGCACACACATCCTTCCACCTGCAGCAGGAACATGGCAGAAGCAGAGCACCCGTCCAGTGAAAGCAGCACAAACTGTCAAAGCAGTGATGGTAAGTTCAGAGTAACCTTGTAGCCTTATGTAGGCTATGTAACGGGTACATCCTCCAAGCTGTTTGTTAACAGCAGTATTAGTATTATTACACATTAGCATCGCTCATTTTTGGAAACTAGCAGAAAGAGCAGGCTAATGAAAAATAAACTTTTGTACATCATGTCATTTTATTGTCTAGTCATGTTTATATGTGTATTCAACTATGAGTGTAATTAGATAAAACATTAAAAATGTGTTGACTATTTGAGAAATCTAGCATGCGTTTCAGTGAATGAATGAAGGGAGGCTACAGGATAGCTTCAAACTGTATTCCAGAGCCATCTGTTGAATGTAACCACTAAAGTAAAAAAAAAAAAAAAGTCATTATACATTTTTAAGTGCAGTGGCAGTTCAGTTTATATAGTTGCTAGTTATGATTAATAGAGTACAACAATGCTCACTCACTCTTTTAGCATGGTTCCAGTAGTACTTTTCCCTTAGGGATTTTCCTGATTTACTGACTATGAACCAAAAAAAAAGCTATGAGTAAAAAAGTCCAGGGTGGTGATTCACCACAATACACAGGAAATCTGACTGTCATTTAAAGTGCTTCATGGGAGTGGATGGGTGCTAAAATTGCGGTTCTCTGATTAGTGGACATTTCTTGGCCAAATCATGCTTAATGTAGTTTGCTAAATGTAGTTTTTCTGGTATTCTGCTGTTAAACACGATTATTTAAAAAATGAAGTTGAAATAATACAGGGTGATGATTTCAGCAAAAGCATATACATTTATTAACAATCTTTGTAGCTTACAGTAGGTCTGTTTTTAAAGGTTTATAAGTTATCGCTTAAAATCAAAATGAAAATCAATAGGATTTTTTACTTCCAGGAGTCTGACTGTTGCACTCTTTACCTAATTAAAATGAGAGATATTATGTTAAAATGTCATATGATTAGATTTAGGAAATGTAGAAATTAGAGATTTTAACCATTTTTTTATGTTTTCCTTCTTAGCAATGGTTAACCTCAGGAAGTTTCTAACAATATTGGAATTTATATTTACATTTTAAGTTATATTTAGAAGTATTTTTACTATTTAAAATAACTGCTTTCTATTTGAATACATTTTTTAAAATGTAATTTATTCCTGTGATCGAAGTTTTTAGGATCATTGCTCCAGTCCTCAGTGTCACATGATCCTTCAGAAATCATTTTAATGAGCTGATTTTCTGTTCAAGAATTAGTTTTATTGTTATTATTATCAATATTTAAATTTTTATGAGTACTTTTTTTTTTTCAGGATTCTTTGAATAGAAAGATCCAAAGATCAGCATTTATCAAAAATGAATACTTTTATTTAGCAAGGATGCTTTAAATTTCAAAACTGATTATAAAGACATTTATAATGTTACAAAAGATTTCTATTTCAGATAAATGTTCTTTTGAACTTTCTATTCATCAAAGAAACCTGAAAAAATTCTACTCTGCTGTTTTAATCATGATAATCATAATAATAACAATAATAAATGTTGTTTGAGTAGCGAATCAGAATATTAGAATGTTTTCTGAAGGATCTTGTTACTGGAATAATGATGCTAAAAATCAGCTTTGAAATCACAGGAATAAATTACAATTTAATATATGTTCAAGTAGAAAAGAGTTTTACTGTTTCTGTTGTACTTTGGATCAAATAATTGCAGGCTTGGTGAGCAGAATAGTCTTCTTTAAAAACATTAAAATCTTACAGTTCAAAAACTTTTGACTGGTAGTGTACAGATGGACACTTTTGTTCATTGCTGTAGAAATGTTATGTTGTAATTCTAACTTCTGTAATCTCTGTCATGCAGTTGTAATTCCTTAAAAAACAAATTCAGAGGATGCTAGTTGCCTTATGTAGGATTGCATCAGCGAACAACAATTTCACAGTATTTTACAATAATTAGCAGCACATCAGCTCATAGAGCCTTGAAGTAGCTCTGTATGATTTATTTGAAAGAGCTGATTAATTTTGAAAAAAGAAATAGTAATTTAAATTAGTTAGCTATTTCTCTTTGACTACAGGAACACAGTAACCTTAAAACTCAAAGACTCAAGATAATTCTTTGAATTTAAGAAATGTATGGGCTGGGTCACTTTTGAAATTGTGAAAGCACTGTTATTGTTTAAGGCGTGTATTGTTGGGCTATTAAAGTATTGTTATCCTGTCAAAAACTTCAGTTACTGATTGCAGTTTCAATTGTACATTTCATGGCTTTGTTAAGGCATGTTCTGTCCACAATCGAATATTGGTTTGTAGATGATATGCACGTTTTTGGTTTCTTTTGCCGTAGATGAGCAGGTGCACACACCTGTGATTCACACTGAACCATATTCAGTTGGGGAGGAAGAACCAGTAGAGCTCGTATTATTTGTTGCCTCTCCCATTATATATTTTGAATCTGCATCATGCACAATATAAACATTTAGTTTGTCATCTTTGTGGTTTTGAGCTGATGAAATTTTCCACTTTGTTTTTGATCTTCTGTTGATGTGCTGCTGTCATGTTCTCAGGCCCAGGCACCCCAATCATTCTCCCTCTATCCTCATTAAGAGCTATTTTTGTTCAATTTTGATGGAGGATATTGTCCATTAGATTATCAAGGACGTTTGAGGACAGCTGTCTCATAGTTGATTTGGAGGTAGTGTTGACGTGATGTTTCCTCAGGTCTTTGGGTCAGTTTTTTTTGTTTGGTTTCAGGTTGCTTTCTCTACTCCTGCACACTGGAGTTTTAATGTCACTTTATTATGTAGATAAGATGGTCAGCGGTGTGATGTGACTAAAGGTTGTTGTGTTGTTGTTTTGCTGAAGGACGACTCAGAGACGTGTTTACCCAGCCATGCACATTGAGCCTTATCACTCTTCAGAATGTGTTTACCTGGAACATTGACATATGGGGAACATAGTGTGGGCTGAGAGCATAGACTTATCACTTAATGGAAACTTTTGATTTTGACAAGGCAAACAGGGTGTTTTTTACAAAAAGTATGTTATAGACTTCTCATTAAGACCCTAACGAATTATAACAACATATCAAAAAATGGGCATCTGATGACCCCTTTAACAGCTCCCTACTGGAAAAACGGCTAAAATCGACCTAAGCTCGCAGGCTGTTTTAGCTGGTCTCTCAAACTGGTTTATAGTGGTTTTGGCCCCTTTTTACCTGGATAGACTGGTCTTAGCTGGTCAAGCTGGGAGACCTGCTGGGAGACCTGCTAAAAGAGCAACTAAGCTTAAACCAGCTATTTTCAGCTTAAAGGAGAAGTCCACTTCCAGAACAACAAATTAAAGATAATTTACTCACCCCGCTGTCATCCAAGATGTTCTTGTCTTTCTTTTTACAGTCGTAAAGAAATTATGTTTTT
>JAHKKF010491081.1:0-33090 GCA_019740295.1 Labeo calbasu | reverse complement strand
ATTTTGGAAGTTCAAACTCAGGGGCACAATAGAAGTCCACTATATGTTGAGAAATCCTGAAATGTTTTCCTCAAAAACATAATTTATTTACGACTGAAGAAAGAAAGACATGAACATCTTGGATAACAAGGGGGTGAGTACATTATCTGTAATTTTTGTTCTGGAAGTGAACTACTCCTTTAAGGTATTTTTAATTGACATTGGCGTTTACATCACTCGTTTCTGATGCGATACTTCAAAATGCACATAAAAATAGGGTGATGGAAGTACAGCTAGTTTTGAGAAAAATGTTCAATGTAAAATTCTGACAAAACAGTTCAAAATAAAATATTGTTTTTGGGGGAATAGTCATATCCATACTTCACGAGTTCACCCTTACATCTAATCTGGTTGAGTAAACAGTAAGCATATTTTGGCGTGCTGTCCTGGGGGAGGGCCTCGAGCCCGGAATATGGCCCGAACCCAGAGAACTCCCTCCATCCCAAGTATAGGATGAGGATAGATTAAGAGTAAGGAGTTGGGGTGGAGGGGGGATGCTGAAAAACAATCGAATGACATAGGCAAGTCGGATGTGTGCGTATATATGACTTGTGCTAGTTTGGATGATTAGCTAGACGAGTTGCACCTGTGCCGAATTAGTTGATTATCTGATCGTGCTCCTCCCGAACTTTATCAAACATCGTGTAATGCCAAAGAACAACTAAAAATCAGATTGTTTGCATCTCTCTTTATTTATTTATTTTTAACAGGTTTTATTGAAATTTGTCAAGAATTTGGTTCCCAAATAATTGTTGCTTTACTGACATGAAATGCATATTGTCAAAGGATTGCCCTAGTGAAAAAGTAATATATTAAAATACATCAAAGTTCAAAGCTATTAAGAGTTTGGAGTAATACTTGTGCACAATGCACTTTTCTTAATATTAAGCCTAAAATGTGTTTTTAGGTCACTATTGATTGTGTGATCCTTAAAGTATCAGTCTTTAAATGCAAGATATTTAAAGCATACCTGAAGTATATCTTTAGTTGGACTTCAGCACTACTTTCGCATAGTGCGAATTAAAGTGCATTAAATGCAAAATTAGTAGTTCCAGTTTTTGCAGACTTTAAGTACACCAGTTTAGTATACTGAAAGTACAGGGTATTTTTTATTAAGTACAGGGATTGCAGGGTATTTTTATTAAGTACATAAATATCTAAATTAGGACTATCGCGATTAATCACATATAAAAGTTTATATTTATATGTGACCCAGGACCACAAAACCAGTCATAAGGGTACATTTTTCGAAATTGAGCTGAATAAACAAGCTTTCCATTGATGTATGGTTTGTTAGGATGGGACAATATTTGGCCGAGATACAACTATTTGAAAAAAATCAAAATATTGAGAAAATCACCTTTAAAGTTGCCCAAATGAAGCTCTTACTAATGCATATTACTAATCAAAAATTAAGTTTTGATATATTTACAGTAGGAATTTTACTAAATATCTTCATGAAACATGATCTTTACTTAATTTCCTAATGATTTTTGGCATAAAAGAAAAATCAATCATTTTGACCCATACAATGTATTTTTGGCTATTGCTACAAATATACCCGTGCTTCTTAAGACTGGTTTTGTGGTCCAGGGTCACATATGTTTATATGTGTGTGTGTGTACTCTGTGTAGTGTATATATAAATACAAACACATTCATGGGTATATTTAAGAAATATTTACAAGTATATGTATTTATTATATTTTTTATATAATTTATATTATATATTAATAAAATATTTTGTCCATAACATTTCTCTTAAATATATCCATTATTTGTGCGTGTGTATTTATTTATACATAATAATTACACAGTACACACACATATTAGGCAAACTCAAATTTTTATTTTCTATGCGATTAATCGTGAATAATCGTTTGACAGCCCTAATCTAAATGTATTTGTAGTATACTTGGCATATAATAAATGTATTTCAAATACATTTAAGTGTATATATTTTTTACTAGGGTGTAGAGAGAGGAAAAAAAATAATAGGACAAAAAAAAGACTAATAAAAAAGTAAACACTTCCAATTCAAGGTGTTGTTTACTCTTCAGTTGTTGGCCATCTCAGATTAGCAATGTCAATTACATGCCACTTGATTGGAGCTTTGATGACAGGACGTGTTCTTGGGTTGTGACCTCTGCATCACTTGAGTTGTTGTGCTTTTTATCTGCTGCCTCTCCGAGATAAGAACTGTTCCTGGGCTGTCACTGATTGCACATCTCTGGATAAGGTCTTCCCATACGCCGGCACCCGCTATAGTCTGAGAGGACAGGTGAAATACTGCTCCTATAGCACCAATTTCGATTTTCGTGTAAACCGTTTTACTGGTGAGGTTGGTTTAAGTTTTATTAGGTTTACTTCATTAGGTTTATTGGCATGATGTATCCGTTCGTCTTTGAAAAGTCAAGGTCCCAAAATATGCGAAACGAATACAAAATATTACGTTTTAAGAGCAACTTCAGAAGTTTCTTTCCTTTTTCGCAATGCATGTTAATTGAGTGGCATAATATTTGCATTTTATGTCTGTTTATATCTCTCCTTGAGGATGTAAATGCGTGGAGTACCAGCATTTGGCAACAGTGTCAATTGAGGCATGACAGCTGAATAACGAATGCCGAAGTGTCTCCATTGAGCCATTCCACATCAATCAGCCCTTTCATCCTATTTCACACAGGATTCACAGGACATGACTGCTCCACGCCGGCTACGGGCTGCACTTCCAACCCGTGCGATACGAAGGGCACCTCCATGTGCGAAGAGCAGCAGGGTGGTTTCAAGTGCATGTGTCACCATGGCTATACGGGCCTATTTTGTGAAACTTCCATCAGTCACTGCGTTGAAGGATTGTGTCATCACAGATCAAAGTGCGTAGATCTCCCGCTGGGCTTCGTCTGTGAATGTTTGCCTGGTAAGAATGACTTCGTACGGCCCGTCTCCTGCCAGCCCCCCTGTCTACACCTTCACGAAAGCATCCATTTAACCCTCACCCCATTTTCATCTCTGCTCAGGGTTACGAGGACGATTCTGTGAGGTAAACATCGATGACTGTCTGAATAAGCCTTGTGGTGCACTCAGTATCTGTAAAGATGGTATCAATGCCTATGACTGTTTCTGTGCACCTGGGTTCGTCGGTAAGTCACCACAAGCAATTTTCTAGAGCAATTTCTTCCTTTGCCCAGTTTTCTAACATTCAATTCCCCTCTGTTGAGCCGTGTTTAAAAGGTCTGTGGCCTCAAATCTGCTCCTGTATTGTAAGACATTAGTTGACCGGCTGCTTATCAAGGGAATTTCTTAAACCGCATTACCCTGCCATCACATTTTCTGCCATCTATTTGACCAAGGAGACAGGCGTGTTGTTTTTTTTTCTTCCACAGCACCTCATCATTAGCTGTGGGTTATTTTATTTGAAGGGGCATCACGGCCCCTGTATTTGCAAGGAAATCCTTAATGAAATGAACCTTTCCCCTTCTTCTCAAGGTAATAACTGCGAGATTGAAGTAAATGAGTGTCTTAGTCAACCCTGTCAGAATGGTGCCTCCTGCGCAGATGAGCTTAACTCCTTCAGCTGTCTCTGCCCTGCCGGGACCACAGGTACATAATTTCCTTTCTGCCAGCGCACTTTCACAGCCTGATTTTAGGTGACGAAGGCCTCACAGGTACATTTTGAAACTGACAACCATGTTTAAATGTAGAATTGAATCTTTTAAATTATATTTCCAGATGCTTATACAATACAGGATGGTCAGTATCAAGTAAAACTAGATTTGTCTTAGTTGTGGAACTTTGTAATTTCTGTGAAATTAAGAAAATACTGAGAGAAAATTGAAAATGTATGTATGTTGGTCAGAAAAGAGAACATTAGATAAATCAGCCATTGTATTAAGAAAAACTAACAGAATAGTTGAAATGAAAATCTTGTCATTAATTACTCACCCTCATGTCGTTCCAAACACGTAAGAGCTTCACTCATCTTCGGAACACAAATTAAGATATTTTTGATACATTCCCAGAGCTTGCTGACACGTTCAAGTCCCAGAAATGTAGTAATCATTAGAATCGGTTGTTCAATTTTAATTTTATGAAGCTACAAAAATATTTTTTGTATGCAAAGAAAACAAAAGTAACAACTTTATGCTGCTGCTGCCCAGCCTTACTTATTTAAACCAGAATTTACAGACGATGAAATAAGAAAGATGGACATTTTACGGCAGAACGCCGATCCTGTTTCAACAGCATCACACGCATGCGTCGTGGTACTCTTGTGAACGCACGTCACGGTTGAACCACTG
Organism: Labeo calbasu; assembly: GCA_019740295.1. Taxonomy (NCBI): domain Eukaryota; kingdom Metazoa; phylum Chordata; class Actinopteri; order Cypriniformes; family Cyprinidae; genus Labeo; species Labeo calbasu. Next base: position 28,754 of record JAHKKF010491081.1, on the reverse strand, counting down.
ATGTCACATGGACTATTTTAACAATGTCCTTACTACCTTTCTGGTCCTTGAAACTATCCATTACGTTGATGTCTAGGGTTGCAACAAATGATTATTTTGATAATCAGTTAATGTAACAATTATTAGATTAATTGACTAATCGTTGATTATTTCACTGATTAAGCCGTGGACTTTGATTATTCAGCTTTTGCAATTAGCTAAAATAGAGTTATACATATTCCAACAAATACATAAAGGTCAATTCAGCTTTTAAATCAAAATCATTTTATGTAATTACAATTATTATACAATTTTATAGAAATAGATATATTTGACACAAAATGAGATGACAGAGAACCTTTTATTCACCATTTAATTAGCTATATAAAAAAAGTAACTGAATGACACATCATTCTGCCTAACATCTCATTGTAAGTCATATGAATAAGAAAAAAATAAAGGTAAGTGATAATACGCTTTATTTTTGAATAAACTATTTTATTCACAACATAATCTCTCTTAAAATATCTTATAGGGTTATGATAATCAAAACAGTCCTGAGCTAGACCACACTTTGATCTCTGCAAACCAAACTATCACTTTCATGAAATCATTTTTTCTCCCACTAATAAAAATATTTTATCATTAACTAGCTCCACACTGGAGAACTGCTTTATGACAGAAAATAAAGTTATAATTATTACTTAAAGCGACACTGACTCTGTTTTTTCCCATGTTTATTATAAAGCTGCTTGATTTAAAGCTATCTATTGTATAAAGTACTATATACGTATATAAACGTGACGTCACTGGACTTTACAGGGCTCTACAGTGCAACCTTTTCAGTCACATTTGCAACTGAAAACTACTGTGCGACTATGAAAAAACATTTAGGAGCACCATGTGCGACTGACCCGATCAGCGTATTTGTGTTTGCACTGAGGGGAGTTTCAAAGGTTTCTATATTTTTTTGCATTGTTATGTTGCAATGTATCCTTTTATAAACAAAGTGTAGAGAAAGTGTAAATAAGAGATTGATTGTGTAGTGTAGAGAGCTTTGTTGATTATAATGCAACTTTGTGAGGCCGCAGTGAACTAAGATGAGTGACAGCTTTTAATGATTTTTAAGGGAGTTTGTAAATGAGATATTGTTGTAGTACAACAGTTAAATAAAGAGGATGTTAATGTTAAGCGACTTACATTGTCTGACTGTAACACTATGGTCTGATTTTACTCTTTCATCATCAAAAATAGTCTGAAACAAGTCACAACTGAGCCACTGCGACTCTCCATTCACACACAGTTGAGTTTTGTTAATGAATGAACATGCATTTTAGAATGAATCTAGTGAGTCAATGATTCAATTTCCTATTCATAAGGACAGTCACATGCTTTATTCCTCAATGAATCAGCCGTTCAAATGAATCAGTTGAATGATTCAGTAATTAAATCAGTGACTTGCCGCCACCTACTGGCAGATTTAGTTTCCTTTTTAAAGTATATTTTCAGTTATTTAAATCGTTTAATATTTCGGTATTCAAAATTGTATATTTAAAACATTAATTTGAACATGAATTTATTAATTTTATTGCACTCATGCCACCTCTGAGCCCAATTAAACATGTGAAAATACAACTGCAAGCCACTTTTGTGTTCTTCTATGCCACCTCTGTAGTACAAATTAATTTAGTTAATACTGATTTCATTTGATTGGTAACTTATTCTTATTCTTGTTCTTATTCAGATGTTTTGGGAATTCAGCTTTGTAATGGGAAGACAAGTTTTTGATCAGATTTTTTGATTATTGATTAGAAGGTGCTCCTAACATTTTGACTGTGCTCCTGAATTTTTTTAATTAAAAAGAAAAGTAAGTGTAGAGCCCTGCTTTACTGGATTACCGAACTGCAGCGTTCGTGCAAACATCTGTGCTGTAATCAGAAGCGTTCTTAACTGCTGCTTTTACGCTGCTGTAATTTTTTTGTTGTTGTTGTTTATTTTGTTATTGAGAGGAAAGCGTGCAGCATATATTTACATATACATCCAAATGTCGCTCAGGTTCAGCTGCGTTTGCTCTGAAGCACTGTGCGTCTTATTTTTTTCTTGAAATGTATCTAGGAGGGCTGAAGTACAGTCTTGCACTACAGCGCCACACTCGTTAAACCGTGTTATTGCAGGCTCTTACGTAAGGTCAAATGAGATCAAATGACCACTCAGCAACAAAAATATACATTGTTGATAATGTCAGCTAATTATTTCACCCCTATTGCTGCCTATGCATGGCTCTCGGATTTTTTAAACAAAGTTCTTACGGGTTTGAAACGACATGAGGGTGAGCAATTAATGACACAATTTTCATTTTTGGGTGAACTATGTCTTTAATAAAGGTCTGTGAGAAGGGCCCATTGGCTGAGCCAGAAGCTGACAACCCGTTCAAACTAATAGAGCAATGTCTTTAAATCGCCGCAGAGAAGTTAGCTTGCAAATGGCTTACTTATAGTTGTCTCAACACTTTAAACTGATATGGAGGGATTTTAATATAGAAAAAATTACACACTTCAGCGTGATGAGATATGATCATTTAGCGTGTCATGTTTAGTTTACAAACAACCCTTTAAAACAGAGGGGCACTTTTAGTTCTTATCCAGCCACATTAAATTTCTATTTCAAGAGTAATTTCCACTTAATTCTTTCATGTTCATGCAAATTGGAAAGGAAATAGGCTCATTTGGTGATGTGAGTCAACTCAAGCTCTCAGTATATTTTAGGAACCTCCTGCCCAACGGAATGTAAATTCGTCTACTTTCATTTCAAACCAGGAGGTGTATTGCTCGAAGGCTTAAAAGGGATTTTAGATTTGTTTTTACTTTTATTCCAGATTCTTTGTGCGCTGAAAACTTCAGCTTATAATTGGTTGGCATGGGAATTTCTATGACAACTCTCTTTTTTTTTTCCCTCTTTTTGTGTGCCTTTCTCTTTGTCTCCAATTTCTCAGGCAGTTTATGTGAAATAAACATAGATGAATGCCAGTCATCACCATGCATGAACAACGGCACGTGCTTGGACCTCTCAGATGGCTTTAAATGCATTTGCCCTTCAGGTTTCTCTGGTGTGTTTAATGTTTAGAACATTATCGCATTGATTATCTCTCCATTGCACCTCTATTGCTCTCGCGGGGCCCTGCACTAAAATATGACTCCACATCATAAAACTATACATAGTCCCCAAATACTAAGTATAAATGACTTGTCATATTTTTGTCATTCGTGGAAAGCTGTCTCTCAGGTATTCTCCGAGAGACATGGGCTGCTTTCAAAATTTTTCTGCTTTATTTTGTGCGTTAAAGGACCTGAATGCTCGCTGAACGTTGATGAGTGTGTCTCATTTCCCTGTAAGAATGGAGGCACCTGCATTGACCAACCGGGTAATTACTACTGCCGATGCGCGGCTCCATTTAAAGGTAATGAAGACTGAGGGACTGGGGTGAAGGGTGAAGAAAAGCAAAGTTAATTAACTTCAGAGAGCATTCCTCTCACCTGTCTGAACTCGTGCAGTCAGTATTGCCACATCAAGACATCTTCATTGATCATATAATAATTTCAAATTAAAGTGAATTTAAAATGTAGAAATATCTTTGAAATAAAATCATATAAAAATAGAGAATAACATCCTGTGAGTAATCTGGTTTTTGTCAATGTGCTTTATACTCTACTTTTTGATTGTAATTTTTTATGTCAAAAATTTAATTCTCTTTAACGCATTTCCACCCTTACAATGCATGGTTTTACATTTACAACAATTTGTGACCCTGGACCACAAAACCAGTCATAAGGGTCCATTTTTATTTTAAGGGTCAACATACTGAGAAAATTCTTTTAAAATTTTCCAAATTAAGTTCTTAGCAATGCATATTACTAATCAAAAATGAAGTTTGGATATATTTACAGTAGGAAATGTACAAAATATCTTCATGGAACAGGGTCTTTACTTAATATCCAAATGATTTTTGGCATATGTGTCAAAAATGTGTTATGTTGTTTCATTTTATTTATTTTAGTTTAGTTTATTGTTTCATTTTGTTGTTGTTTATTTTGTTTTATTTTAGATTATGTTTTTTTCTTTTATTTTATGTAATTTTATTTTATTTTGTTTTGTTGTATTTTATGCTATTATTTTGTTATTTTATGTTTTATTTTATGTTATGTTGTTTTAGTTTAGTTTGTTTTGTTTTTATGTTATTTTATTTTATGTTTCTGTTATTTTATTTTATTTTATTTTGATATCATATTTATTTTGTTATTTTATTACTTTATTTTATTTTATGGTTTTGTTCTTTTATTTTATGTAATTGTATTTTATTTAGTTATTTTATTTAGTTTTATTTTATGTCGTTATTTTATGCTATTATTTTGTTATGCTATGTTATTTTATGTTTTTGTTATTTTATTATTTTATTTTATGTAATTTTATTTTATTTTGTTATTTTATGTTTTGTCAGTGTGCTTTATACTCTTCTTTTTGATGTATTTTTTATGTCGAAAACGATTGGAGGTAGAAATTAAATTTACTTTTATAACATTTATAACCACAAAACTAGGCATAAGGATCCATTTTTATTTTAAGGGTCAAAATACGGAAAAAAATTTACTTTTTAAAGTTTTCCAAATGAAGTTCTTAGCAATCCGTATTACTAATCAAAAAATAAGTTTGGATATATTTATGATAGGAAATTTACAAAATATCTTAATGGAACATGATCTTTACTTAATATCCTAATGATTTTTGGCATATGTGCAAACGTGTTATGTTGTTTTATTTTATTTATTTGTTTAGTTTAGTTTAGTTTAGTTTTATGTAATTTTATTTATTTTGTTATTTTATGGTTTTGTTCTTTTATTTTATGTAATTTTATTTTGTTATTTTATGGTTTTGTTTTGTTTGTTTGAGAAAATCGCCTTTAAAGTTATCCAAATAAAGTTCATATTATTCGTAGCAATGCATATTGCTAATTAAAAATTACGTTTTGATATATTTATGGTAGGAAATTTACAAAATATCTTCATGGAACATGATTTTTGCTTAATATCCTAATAATTTTTGACCTTAAACCCAAAATTGATAATTTTAACCTATACAATGTATTGTTGGCTATTGCTACAAATATACCCGTGCTTCTTATGACTGGTTTTGTGGTCCAGGACCACATTTTAGGATCATGTTAACCACACACTTGACTTACCATTCAACATTTTGCTGAGGATAATGCATTATAGTAAGCCCTGTATTCATATGCACACAATATGGTATGCTGGTTCAGTTCAGAGGTTGATCGAATCAGACCTAAATGTCAGGACAAATTCCCCCTAGAGTGCCGTGCTTTTTGACTACGTTATTCGGATCAGAAAACTGTCTCCTGGAAAAGTCTGCTACGTGAATACACCTGTTTTACACAGCTGTATTTCGTGCATTATTGGGTTTTCGGCATGGTTTTTTGTGTATGTTTGATGCTCAGCTGGTCAATTCCGGACACAGAATGCAGCTCATCTAAAATCGATCAGGCAGCTCAGTCATCGCTGCTTATACTCAAACAGAGATCACGGATCACACTTCCATTAGACGCGCAAATTAGGTTGTCAGGGATAATGATGATATCGGTTATTCTGTTTTGAAATTGAGGAAAAAAGGCACAGACTGCTTCACCGCTCTCAAAAATGCGAGTAGTGTTTATGTGGAGGGATGCTGGAAACATTAACCTACCCATTACACTGCTATCCTTTACTGAATGATCTAGTGTCTAGACTGGCTAAAATATAGTGCACAGACTATCTATGTGTTAATTGAAACCCTGAGACTTGTAGCGACCATTACCCAACAATGCCATGAGTGTAATTGGACAATTTAAGGCATGTCATTAATTTTCATTGAAGTTGTTCTCACCTATCTGTCTCAAATGTGCCAGTATGTTATGGGTTCTTGTACTGTCTTCGATTCATGTATATTTTTGTCCGATCCATTTCTCTGTTAAAGAAACAGTTTGCACCACCTTAGCCAGACTAGCCTGCTAACCAGCTTCTGTGACTAGTTTTAGTTAGTTACTAGTTACCATTATAAGAGGTTCTTTCAAGCTGGTTGTAGCTAGTGACTAACTTGACTACACATCTCTGTCTGGCTGTCCTACTATAATAACTAACTAATTTTGGTATCAAGATTGCTCATCTAAAAGCAGTTAGAATTAATAAGATGACCCAAATTAGTCTAAACTGTTTTTCAACAGGATTATGCAAAAATAAGGAAATATCAGATGTATTTATTTTGTTATACATTGTACATCCAGGTCTAGTCAGGACATTTTTTTTGTGAGATCAACATTACCCATCTAAAATAAGTTAGAATTACGATAGTCCAAACTAGTCAGCAGGGTAAAAATGAAAAAATAAAATAAAATAAAAATGGAATTAACTGCTTTATTTCATTTTACTTTTGCTTTTTAGTTTTTATTTTATTATTTTATTTAATTTAATTGGTCATTTTATGTTTTATTTTGTTGTGTTATATTGTTGTATTTTATTTAGTTTAGTTTATTATTGTTTGTTATTTTATGGTTTTATTTTATTTTGTTGTTTTATTTAATGTAATGACTTGCAAAAGTCATGAAAATGTAATTTTAATGTTTTATGTTGTTTTAATTTATTTATTTATTCTATTTTGTTTTATTTTATTTTATTGTAATTTTATTTTGTTTCTATAATGTGATTCTTTTTTATTATATTGTGTATTTTAGTGTATTTTAGTTTGTTGTTTTATTTTGTTTTATTTTATTATCTTATCTGTCTTATTTTATGTAATTTTATGTTATGCTATTTAATGTTTTAATTTATGTTCTTTTGTTTTATTATTTTATTCTATGTTATGTTATGTTGTTTTAGTTTATTTATTCTGTTTATTGTTTAGTTTATTTCTTTTGTTTTGTTTTATTTATTATGTATCTTATCTGTTTAAAGTTTTATCCAGGCTTGAAAAAAGTCTTGAGACATTGCACTTTATTAATGCAATTGCTATACTGTAATATGAATGAATGAATGAATGAATGAATGAATGAAAGAATGAAGAAATTAATGAATAAATAAATAAATCCTTGTGCAGTAATAACTGGAAAAAGGTCAGTATTGTGATTCAATGCAAAAAAAAAAAAGTTTAAATTAGATTTTTTTTTAAACGCATGAATGCACATCAGAATAATAAATAATAGATTGCAACCTTTTGTCACTTAGGTGACAAAAATGAATTGTTTATGCCTTTATCTTGCAAAAGTCATGAAAATTCAGTGGTAAAAAAATGTGAGACCCCTTTAAAAAAAGTGACGAGGCTGTTTTTGACTTAAATGTGGCAGTAGAGGCCTTTTAAGTAGTTAATTATGAGAATTTGTAGAGTAAACAAACACTCAAACATTTTCTGTTGTTGTTGTTTTTGTTGCAGATGGAATTGTGTTTCTCATTCTGTATTTGGAATTTCCAGGGATTAACTGCGAGTCTCTGCCCTGTGAGGCCGCTAATCCGTGTGATAACGGGGCAGAGTGCGTGGAGGAAGCTGATCCCGTCCTCTTCCCTCTGGGTTTCCGGTGCCGATGTCGCCAGGGTTTCACGGGGCCCCGCTGTGAGATCAACATAGACGAGTGCAGCTCCAACCCCTGTCTGCACGGCTTCTGTTACGACGGTAAATACTGTAGTTACTGCTCAGCCTTGAACTCACAAACTCCAAACGTTTCCCTTTAGTCTCATTAGCACACTGATACTCTAGAAAGGCACTCTGTGTGGAGCAAAGGCACTGTTGGTTTACCCCTTTGACAGTGTTAGCCGTGACTTAGTTTAATAAGCAGTTTTATGAGACGCAAGTTGCTCCATTCAGTATGACCAGGCCACAGTTGCTTTGGTGTGCTCTTGACAAGTGTCTTGCTCCAGCTGTGAGCGAGCATCCGTAAGGCATAAACGCCGCTTTGTAATTTGAATAATGGATGATAAATGACAGAGATAATACAATCAAAGCCCAAGGCTGGGTGTTGTTCTCCCTCAGCAATCCAATAAGCTGTTTTTTGCCCTTTTGTGTTGCATCTTCTGCATAAATCATTACAAAAGCCATAGATCAAATACATGTTGTCAGTAAAGGATTACAGATCGCAAAGCGCTAAACAGGCCTTTGCAGTGAAGTACTTCCAGATTGGAAGCTGTAACACACTTGATGTGAGTTATTGCATACAAACCTCCAACCAACGGAAGACAGGCAAATCGTTTAGGAAACCTGTTCGAAAACAGTCATTATTATTGCATACAGCACTTACACCTTCACCTTTAACACAAACTCAAAGGGCCTTTAAAATGAGTCACTGAAGGTGTTTTCCAGTTGACAGTATTTTATTTGGGTGATAAAGATTTAATTCGATATAGCATAATGGGGGATGTCATTGCAGTGACACTGAGAGGAAGACAAACCTTTCGAAACTGTCCAAGATTTTATAGTTCGTTTAAAAGAGGCTGTAAATCGTCCCCTCAAAGTAGCAGAAAACACTTTCAAAATCAGCATGTGTTGTCCAGTGTCCTTTTTGTCTAAATACTTTTGCTGTTAACTTGCTAACCATCCTGTTTTAGGTTTAAACATCGCAGGATTCTAATTAACAGACTTTAAAGTCAGTGTAAAGGCAATTCAGAGAATTGTTTCTAAATGTAATTTATTCAAAATGTATTGCCAAAAACTCATTACAAAGACTGTGAACTATGTAGTACTGAATTAGTACTGAGTTAGACTGTTAAACTGTTTTTTTTTTTTTCAAGTGGGCGTGGTTTCAGCGCAGACAGGAGACACGCCCCCAGCGTTTGAGAGAAGGGAATACTGCTTGTTTTTTTCACAATATTGATAACTTTTTATTATTACTATTTACTATTATTACTATTTTTTATCATTAAAATTTGGTTGGGTGGTAAATAACATTTTTCTGTGATGTGACAAACTCAGAACTAATAATATTGCTTTACATGGACATGGCTTCTGTTTTAAAGTTTTACTGTTTTCCACAAGTCTTTGGAGTGATCTTTTGACCATTGGTTCTCAATCATAGGGCCAGGACCCGCTAGGGGTCCTTAGCCAGCTTCAGAGGGCTATGAGGTTAAGATAAGACACTATTGGTTTGTTTGTTTGTTTTATTATTATTTTTTATTTTTTGTAATTTGTTCCCTCTACAACAATCATTTGAGTTTATTAGCTGTGGTTCTCAGTCTTAGAAAATTGGGTTACATAAGGGAATTTAAATGTGTGATTTGGAAATATTACAGAAGTTAATACATTTTTTTAGAATGAATATATTTTTCTAGTTATTTCAAGTTCAAAAATATTTTATAGGGTAGAAATAGCTTTTAGTGAATAAAAATAAAAAATGAACTAGAAGAGTCTTCTAAATTCATTGGTAATAAAAAGTCCCTAAAAAAAAGATCATTCCAACTTCTGTAATTATGTAATTTTAGTTTAAGTACTTAATTTATTTAATTTTAACCTTGTTTCTACAAATAAAATACAGCAGAAGTAACAGATATATCTGTGATATATCCTAATATGGTTTTCTCATAACTTCTCATAACTTTATTTCTGAATGAATCAAAAACCGAGGTTCCTTATTTTTTTGAAGAAGTATTTACCAGAATTTATATACCAAAAAAATAGAAATACCCAACATAGCCTTTCTAAAAAAAAAAAAAAATCAATATGCTTTTGTTTAGTAACATTTAATTATTAAATGGAATCCAGAATATTAATGAAAAACACAGAATTTGGTTTAAAAAAAATTAAACGTATTTCATAGGACCTTAAAATGTTAATTTTTGTTAAACATTTAATAAATTGCTATTAAATTGTTCAATTTCCATAATTTCAATTAGACATGCTTTTTGATCAATATTTTTTACTTTAACCATTAAAACAGAGTCTAGAATTGTTTTTTAATTATATTATTATTATTATTATTATTATTATTGTTATTATTATTATAAATGTATTTATTTGTTCCCTCAACAACAAACATTTGAGTTTGTCTGTAGTTCTCAGTCTTAGGAAATTTGGTTATGTAAGGGATTTTTAAATGTGTGATTTATAGATCTGGAAAAGACACAAAGTTAATACATTTAATACATTAAGAATGAATATATTTTTCTAGTTATATCAATCTATAAAATATTTTACAGGGTAGAAATTACTGTTAGTGAATAAAAATAAAATTAACTAGAAGAGTTTTCTAAATTCATTTGTAATAAGTCCCTAAAGAGACATTATTCAGACTTCTGTAATTATGCAATTTAATTTTAAGTACTTCATTTATTTAATCTTATCCTAGTTTCTGCAAATAAAATAAAGTTTGAAAATGAGAAGCTTTCTTATTACAGCAAAAATAACAGATATATCTGTGATATATCGTAATTTGGTTTTATCAAAACTTTTTATTTCTGAATGAATCAAAAAATCGAGATTATAGTCTTTGGCCCTTTGAAAACTCTAGAAGGTATCGACCTGGACTACCTGGCGCCGTTTACTTCATCCTGTGTTAAGAATTTAGATGTGTTTTGGGATCGCAGCCTCAAATTTGACCAACAAATAAATGCGGTGATTGGCTCTTGCATTTTTTTTAGTTCTGCCAGATTAAATCTTTTCTTTCTGATGAAACTTTGGAGATAGCAATCATTGTGCATGTCTGAAATCGCTACATTGGCTGCCTGTGCATTTTAGAATTCTTCTTTTTTTTTTAAATCTCTAAGCAATCTGGCACAGAGTTATCGGTCTGAGCTACACCATCTATACAGTTCCACACGAAATCTGAGATCTGGTGAACAGAGACCGCTCTCTGTCCCCAGATCACGGGGATAGAGCCTTTGCTATTGCTGGCCCTAGGCTGTGGAACTGCCTCCCGGCTTATATCAGATCTGCACAGTCTTTAACTGATTTTAAATCATCTCTAAAAAAAACTATTTCACTCCTTTTCTTTCACCTTGCTGTGAGCTTCTGTTATGAATATGTGGTTTGCCCTGTGCTTTTGTTTTATGTTTTGTTCAGCACTTTGGTCAGCCGTGCTTGCTGTTTTTAAATGTTTTATAAATAAAAATATAAATAAGACAGAGCTTTAACTGAGACTGCAGTCAGATTCATGTTAAAGATAGTTTCAAGCATTGTGCTGACTTAAACTGGTAAATGAGGTAAAGCATATACAAAATTTTGTAAGGCTGTGGTTGTGTGCGGTTCATGTTATCTGTCTCATATACTTTTACCCTTAGAGAATTATGGTATGTTTCTTTCAAATTTGTTAAAAACTGTGTACACTTGAGAAATGAAGTCATATCAGTAAAGTGTATTTTTATTGTACATAATGTACTGAGCTAGACTAGACAATAGCACACATACATAGATTTTTTTCTCAGGCGAGTGCCTCAAACAACTAAACTTTTTATCTTTGCACTGCAAAAATATTGAGAAAAGTTTAAAAAGCAGGGCACCATGATGTTCTTGTCTGAACTCAGCAAATGTAATTGTCTTTTGTACTTTAGCCAACTTGAATTTGTTAAATGGTAAATGTCTTCTTCAGTCAGTAAGCTCTTGTAACGGCAATTGCTGATCTGTTGTTCAGCAAATTTTCAATTAGCAATACTTTAAATGCCCATTTGTCTTTATCATGCAGTTTTAAATGACTGCTTGGTAAGGCTGCCTGCCTCTGAGGGAGAAGACATCTTGAAACATAAGATGATGCTTTTTGGACACAAGTAGACCCACAATAACAATGGAAGTCAATAACCGTGAATCAAATAATCAGATGGTCATTGAACATCACAGCACTAGAAACTAAAAAAATAAGAGCATCATAAAACAAACCCCAGGCAGTAAAACAGTAATCCTACAACAGTAACTTTTGAATGCAGTACATGCTGGGAGCTCTATGTGTTCAGTATATAGTAATTGTTTGTTCATACTGATGTAGATAAAGACTCCATTTTCATCTCAGTGTACATCACAGTGTACAAGATATTTTTCAGAATTACTGGTCATGTCTTTGTGTGAAACTTTTTAAAGGAATCATTTTCTAGTTTAATAGTTTTAAATGTCAAAATCTGCAGAAAATCTGCTCACCCTCAGGCTATTCAAGATTTAGATGAGCTTGTTTCTTCAACCAAAAAGATTTGGAGAAATTTAGCATTACATGAGTTGCTCACTAATGGATCCTCTGCAGTGAATGGGTGATGTCACAGTGAGGTCAAACAACCAATTAAAACATGACAATAATTGACAAGCAATTAGAATTCTAGGACCCTGTGATTTCTGTGATGTGGAAATTGTGGATAGAATTGCAGAATCCGGCCATAAAATTTGAATTTAATATCGTGGAATGTCACAGAATTTGGATGAATAAGTCAACAGTAGTTCAGTACACTTAAATCAAAATATGATATGAACTAGTGTCTGTAAATATTAAGCCCTGTGTGAATGAATGGCACAAACGCACGATTTCGTTTACTACACACATACTGAAGCCTCTGCCGCTTCAATATATGAGTATGTGAACGCATAACCATAAAACACGGAGCTGCTCAGAGTCATTTCAGGAGTGCTTTACCATTTCTTTTGAGAAAAACCATCATCATATAATGCAAACAGAAACTTAAAGGTCTTCACAGCAAACCATCAAAATAAAAGTTCAGTTCAACTTGAAGAAACTGTGACAGAAATTTTTTACTCAACGTAGTGACATTTTTTTAAATAAAATTATTATTAAAAATATATATCTTTTTTTAAGAAATATTTGCCAGAAAAAATATTTAACAGAATTAATTTACCAAAAAAATGTAAATACACAATGCAGTCCTTCTGAAAGAAAAAGATATAAATAAAAAATTATAAAATAATTAACTAATTAGGGATGATTTTGATTCTTAAAATGTAATTAAAAAGGAATCCGGAAAATAAATGGAAAACACAGTATTTGGTAAAAAATAATAATAATAATAATAATAATAAAAATAAAATGTATTTCATAGGGCCTTGAAAATGTCATTTTTGTTAAACATTTAATAAATTGCTGTTAAACTGTGTAAGTTTCATGATTTAAATTAATTAGACATGCCTTATGATTAATGTTATTTTAATTTAAAAAAGGGCCCTAGAATTCGGTCCATCAGTTCAGTCCAAGATCTTGTGAAGCGAAAAGCTGCATGTTTGTAAGAAACAAATTCAGCATTAAGGCATTTTTAACTTACGTAATAGAAAAAGGCATCTCATGTGAATCAGGAGAGAACTGTGCGGAGATCAAGCATGTTTACATGCAAAAACAGAAGAGACATTTTTCCAAGAAGTGTCATTATGAATTATAGACTTGTCTTTTGGCCAAAAGCAACAGTTCAGATGTCTTAATGATGGATTTGTTTATTACAAGAGGAAATAACTACTGAGTGTATTAACCTTAATGCATGAAACCGATGTTGATAATGTTGCGCACATTAATTTGCTACAAAAAAAAAATTCTGAGTTTAAAACATCCCAACTTGGCAACCCAGCGCTGGGTTAAATTTGGACAGATAGCAAGCTGGGTTATTTTGACCCAGCTGGATTAAAATGTTTTTACCAAACATTCTGGGTTATTTTATTTACTGTAAGTCAACTATTGTTTAAAAATTATGTTGCTGGTTTAAAATTGAATGGAACTTAAAAACACACAGAACTACTACAGGCAACAGCAATAATCAAAAGATGAACATTTGTTATTAAGCAAGAACACATGGACAAAATACAAGACAAATTGAACTTATTTGGGTGAAAACAGCATAGTTTACAGTAGTAAACTGACTGACTGTAACTCAGCAGCTGGGTTGTTTCGTCAGAGACATGCGGTTGAGTAGAAAAAAATGACCCAGCATTAAAAAAAATGACCCAGCAAGTTACATTAAAACTACCCAGCACCTGGGTAAAAAATATTAAAAACAACCCAGTAAAATGACCCAATGGGCTGAACCCAGCTTTTGGGTTAAAAAAAATAAACCAGCATTTTTTTTTTTTTTTTAGAGTGTACAATATACTAAATTGTGGTGTAATGCAATAGTACTGTATGCAATATTATGCATTGCTAACTTACACTATACCTGCACCCTACTTCTAAATTCTTGCCATTTAGCGGATGCTTTTTATCCAAATGGACATGTAGTTCACTAATTGCACTCCCAGAGCAACCTGCAGTTAAGTACTGTGCTCTGAGGTAAAGTAGTGACAGAGATGAAGAACGATTTTGTAACCAGGCAACCAAATATTCCTCATCCACCACTTGGATTCAAACCTGCAGCCACTTTGTCTCGTCTAGCAACATCTCCAATTCCAACAAGCTCGGTCAGACAAAGTTTACTTGTTTACTTTCTCCCAGACTGCACCAGAAAAAAACAGCCCCACACATGTAGTCCCTCGGGGCCTGTCCGCCATATAGGAGGTGTGCGATCTGCAGTGTTTGTGTGGGGAGAGAGTGAGGGAGCAAGGTGTATCTTTTGAGCAGCTGGTGTGAGTAATACGGGTGCCACTCTGGACCCCGAGCATTTAATGAGAGTAATCGTGGGTACACGAACAAAGACAGAGTGGCAGCATAGATTACGTGGTAAATCTAAGGGATAATGAAGAATCCTGGGACTTGGAGCAGGCCTTGTAATAAATTCGCGGCTGTAAGAACCCACAATTACCTCTGTCACAGGCTGCTGTTTTGCAGCCGAAAGGCAGGGGATGCATTTCTCCTCGACGCCGTTAATGATTAAAGGCTTGTGGAATGGGTCATTAGGTTTCGGGTAAGTCAAATGCGACGCAAAGACGGTGGACGGCGACACTCTTGTAGCATTTGTAAAAGAGACGGCTACACAAACACACATTTTACATTTAATTGGACACACTGTGTTTCCAGCTGCTGAGGTGAATATAAATGACCGTGGAATTGCGCAAGCAGGGAAAGACGGTTTTCCTGATAAGCTTAGGAACAAAGGTTTATGGACAAAAGAGAGAATATGATGAGAATATGAAAAGTCTTTTGACTTCAGTGGCTGTGGAGGGAAATATAGAGTGTAAAAAATGAGGCGTTTGTACAGCTTAAAAAATTTAATCCATGTCTTAAATGTCTTTAAATGCCTTAAGTGCTTAAAATGTCAAGTTCCCATGTCTTAAAATCAAAAAATCTAAATGTAATTGTTAAATATGCAAAATAATTGTTCTGTGAAAGGTGTTTATTCTACTTGGTTTTAAATTATTATGCATGTCATTTCTTTATTTTTTTAAGTTAACCCCTTTGGGGTTTTTGTAAATAATGATCTCATTTGTGTTTTATCATTTCAGAGTTGCCTTCTTAAATGTAGTTAGCAGTCTTATTTTTCCTGCATAAAACTGATAAAAATGTTTTAAAAATACCATTCACTTTCATTCATATTTTAGCAACAGAAATTAGATATTTAGTTTTAATATAACTTTAATGTAGTTATTCCTGTTATTGGTCGTACCACATGATGAGTGGTCGCTCCAAATGATGCAAATGCCTTATATCATTAAAAATCTGTTTAAAGAGACAAGTGTGAAAAGTGCAGCACATGACATTAATTGCAGGCATTTCTTTAGCCCCACTTATGTCTGAACTTTGCATAATCTTGGCTGCTTGAGAACATGATGTGTGGCATAAAAGTGCCATGGTTTGTCGGATGAAGCAATAGTAACTAAGGGGGGCGCGCTTTGCAAAGGGTCAATTTAGTGGCAGTGGAATCTTGTAAAATAGATTAAAATAGTTATTAATAAATAAATAATAAAATACTAATAAATGCTTAATTACCAATCTAAAATGTATGTGTGCTATTTATTTATTTATTTTTTTTATTAAACACAAACAGTCTGAAATGACCCAAATTGCATAAAAAAAAATCTATTCCAAATGATACTATAATAAAGTATTGTATCTATATAAGCCATCAACTGAGTATATAAGCACAAAAACTGCTAATCTGGGACGTATATATGTAATGGAAAACACTCTGCAGTGGTCACACCACATGATATTTCAAATTTGGTCAAAATTGACAAGGACAGAATTGGCCACCTAAAAAAATCAAGCTAGCCTCCCACAAAGGTCACTATGAAATTATAATAAAAATAAATGCTTGTAGAAATAATATTCATAGTTTTTTTGAGGTCATACCACATGGTATCCAAAAAACTGCACACCAGCCGTTAAAAAGGTTTTTTTTTCCAAATTTGAAATAGTTACAAACCTGCTTGCTGCTTCCATGGATCATTGGCAAATTGCTATATGATGCAAAGTCCTAACTTTGAATGGATTTCAACACAAAAATCCCAAAATGGTAGTTTCTTGATGGTTGCACCACATGATATTTCATAAAATGGAAATCATCGGACAAAGTTTGTGTGTATATTATGATGGGGGTGCAGAAAATGAATTGGAATAAATTTAGGGTAATTTCAAAGACGTTTCCAAAACAGTTATGGCCGGACGGTCGCACCACATGATTTTTTACAATTTGAATAACAGGAAAAAAAACTAATCTTTTTTTGAGTAGTTAGAGTGGGTCAATACATAGGCACTTCAAATATATGGCATCTTTTTAATGCATTTAAACCAACTTGACTTTTTAAACATTTTTAACTGGCGTCACGTCATTGACCAATATATATGAATTACTTTTTAATTATATTCAAAGTGACACTAAAGCCATTTATGATATTACATAAGATTTTTATTTCAAATAAATCTTGTTTTGAAATTTCCTGAAATAATTGTATCAATTTCTACAAAAATATGTTTTCAATAACTGGAAATGGAATAAATTAAATATTTTAAAATAGAAAACTGTATAAATTGTAGTAATATTTCACAACAACGTTGTTTTGTGGTGTTTTTGATCAGATAAACCATAAAATTATGAATGATAGTGTGTGATTGTAAAATTGGCTTGTTGTGTGATTTTGTGGTGTTGCTTTATTGCTTGCTATGATCCGTGTACCGACGTCATCTTCACAAGGTTTAATTTCATAACCAGCCTTGAAAATGCTGCCCAAGATGAACACTGTTCCTACAATGTCCTTGAATGATGTGTTTGTAAAACCAAGTTCGTAAGCACACGTCATTGCATTTTCTTGTTTTATATAAATGTTTCTTATGCGTTTCTAAAATAGGAAACTGTGTTTGTCTCTTCTAAAGTGAATTCTTCTGTCTCCCTGTATGTTTCCTGCTGCAGCTGTGGATGGTTTTTACTGCTTGTGTAACCCTGGTTACGCTGGAATGAGATGTGAGCAGGACATCAATGACTGTGTCAGCAACATGTGTGAAAACAACTCTACTTGTGTGGACCTCCATCTGGTAAGCACAATTAATCTTCAACTAACTATTAGTTTCCATATACAGCTCTTAATGAAAGAACAACAGCAGTTCTTAGAATAATACACATGGGATCTACGTATAATAACCACTAATGCGCTGTAACATCTGTTGTTAAATGATTATTGTTCTCTGTGCAAGGCAATTAATAAAATATAAATCATTCCTTGGCCCAACTGAGATATGGCGTAACCGGCACAGAATAGTTAACGTATAGGTCTGTTGTAACCATGCTGTTCTTTTCTCAAAAAGTCAGGTTTTGTAAGGGGAATGAATTATTATTATCATTATTATTATTATTATTATTATTATTTCTTAAATAATAAATTATATACTTTTAAAGACCGATTAACTGAGCTACAAGGTTGTTAGTCAATGGTATATGCTTATGTTAAAGGTGTCAGTCTGCATAATTTCAGTCAGAAAACCGAAACAAGCAAATCACACCAAAAGAATGTTTTTGCAGCAGTGTTTTTATTTTCCAATAAACATAATATCAGTTGTTTCTGTATACAAGTAAGTAATTTGACTGTCATCTGCAAGACTTAATGGCACTGTACTTCTTCACCTCATCAAAGCTGTTAAGTACACAGTCTTGTACCATTGTCTTTTTGTCCGATTTTTCAAATGCTTTTTTGCTTTAAAGTGTGTATTTTTTAGTTCATGGCTTCTAACTCATTAATGAAGATTTAAAAAAAAAATCCTTATGGGGTCATTCCATGTCAAATCAGCCAATTCCATGTCAAGTCAACCAAATTTCAAAAACTTCCCCAGCTCAAATGATTGATTTTCTCACACAGGTATGTTCTATGCAATTGTTTTGATAGAGGGAATCAAGATACAATTCTAATTTCAACATTATTTCTTTTTCAGACATTGTACTTTAAATAAAATAAGTATTAGCTGTATACAAAGTGACCAACATGTGGTTTTCAACCACTGAGATCCCCCTATCTCTGGGACTAAACAATGTAGCGCTGTGAAAATTACAGTTTCAAAAGAAAAGTTTATTAACAACTAGAATCTAAAATCGTATTGCAACATCTTGACAACTTTTTGTTGTAGGCACGCAAACTTCGGAAAAAGAATATTTATGACACTTAGACAGGTATGTTCAATGCAGTTGTTATTGACAGAAGGTGACAAGATACTTTTCTAGTTTCAACAGTATTTGTTCTTCAGACATTCCTGTTTAACAGAAAAGAAGTCTCATGTTTTTACAAACTGACCCATATTTGGTTTTTGACCACTGAAAATGTGTACATTTTAATGATTTACCCAATATCTAAAAGGGCATTAAGATATCTTTAATACTTCTTGAGTTACAGGCATACAAACTTTCAAAACAAAACTTGAAAAGTGATGTTTCCCAATGTTTGAATGGTCACCATTAGCACATAATGCCACCAAGATTGCTAAAGTCAACAGATTTTACTAATAGACTTAGCAATCTCTGTGTAAAAATAACATAACAAAAATATGATGCCGCCATCTTTTTGAAGTCATTTTTACGCCACTGTAATTTGGCTCTGAATCTCAAATGAAAATGGCCATTTTGACCCCCCTCTACAAAATTACTCAGTAAATATTCGTCCATGACATTTAATATTTTGGCTTTCATCACTATACGTCTGTCTTTCTTCAGAAAAAAATATTACCAAAATGAAAAATTTGAGCTGGGAACCTCTGGTTTAGTTGACACGGAGTGACCCTATGGGAATAATGAATGGAAAAATTCTTCCGCAACCAAGGGCTGCTTAAAAAATCTGCACGCTATTTAACCATATACAGTAGCTGTTGATTCTTCTGCATTGCATTGATTCATGACAGTTATGACAGTTAAGAACCAAAGCCTTATGAAACACTTTTATTACTCTGGCTTGTAAGAACTGGTATTTTTGTTTTTAACTTAGTGTCCCTGGTCTTATTGTGAACAGTTCATCAGTGCATGATATTATAAGGAACAAATATTTGTTTTTGTAATCTTCCATCTCCACATGTTTCTTTTTTGCTGATGTAACCCAAGTTGTGAGGAAGGACAATATTATGCAGCAATGTCTCAACCATACTTTCTATATTTTCACAATCCAATCAAATCTGTATTTAACTTGGTAATATGTCACATTACTGAAGCGGAGTATGTTATTTCAAGTTCTCTAAAAATTTTAACATATAACAATATGCGACATTATTAGTACACTTCTTCTATTACAGACACGGTCATATTAGTCTGGACAATAAGTCCCAAGTCTTTATTCATTGAGTTGCAGTTTTGTTCTGTAGATTAAGCTTGTGTTACTTCACAATCTCTGAGAACAAAGAGAGGGGCAATGAGAGCAATCAGCAGCTCAGAAGCCTGTGTGACATGCAGTTGTTTGGCTCTCATCCCAAATCGGCTTTTCCTTCCCTTCAGCAAACCCACTCTAATACAGCCAGAAAGAGAGATACCAGCCTCTGTGCTCCCATTTCGCACTCTTCAGCCCCTCCCCATCCCTTTCTCTTCTTATTTATCTCACAGAGTTTCTCTTCTTTTCCTCTATTTTTATTCCGGTAGCTCTCAGAACAGAACAGGAGGGCAAAAATAGTTTATCATTTATTCATGATGAATAATGCAACCCTAGGCCCCGGTTTCTGAATGGAGAATGCAATTGGGCTATTCACGGCATCCCTCGAAACCTAGAGGTGGGCGGTTTGTAGGCTTCTGTCCTGTGGACAGAGAAGCAGGCGGGGTTATTAGCCTTCTTGCATGCTGGGTTAATTAATGATTTGAGTAGCTATTTTGCATCAGGGAATGAGATCATCTCGGAGATGCATAGAGAGTAACCTTGACAAAAGATGATCCAGTGTCTTTGCCATTGACATCAAGAAAAATGCATTTGATGCAATGTCATTTTTTTTGTTCATGCAAGACTTATGAGGTGACTGCGGTCATTATGATATTTCAATTTAAAGCCACGACACTCGAAAGTCGAGATAAATATTTGATCCTGCTTACAAATGTAAAGGAGGCGATTTAAAAGAAATATGGAGCAATTGTCATCTGACATGTTTACGGCTTGCAATAAAGTTTTAGAATAGCATCAATGTGTTAATAGCCTCTATATGCTCAATGGTAGGGTCACCGCATGAGCGCTTTAAAAGATTGTTCTACTGTCACAAGTATGAAATCACTGATTGGGAAATGGTTTAGCTACCATGTAATTGAGCTCTTAAATTCTGTTTCTCTACGTGCTGGTTATATAGCGAAGGACGTGGGGCGAGGAGATAGGGCCAGCCGTGGAAGTCACGTGGGAGTGCATTACTTCCATATAGTCTGTAAATTAGATTGACCTTTCTCTGTGTGTGAAAATTCGAATTCTGTCATGCTGGTTTGCCAACAGGAGTCTCCACCTGCCCAATACGTGGGGTCTCTGGAAGGACAAACATGATAGGCACCAGAGCTAGGACACACTTATCTGATGCAAATCATCTTGCTTTGAATATTTGTGAACTCGTTAAATTGATTGAATTTAGAGGCATGCGGAGGGAAGTGGTGACGTGGGGACATTTTCAATGTAGTTTTGCAACTTTTTAACAGTTTTCAATGGGTTTACTATATGGTGGAGCAAATTTTGTTCTTTTCATTTCAGTTCTTTCTTTTTTCTTATACAGTTGCACAGCGAAGAGGTCACTATTATTTCACATTGTTTTTTTAAGGTGTATTGATATTTTTATGCATTTTTGTATGATAGATAGATAGATAGATAGATAGATAGATAGATAGATAGATAGATAGATAGATAGATAGATAGATAGATAGATCCCAAATGTGGTTGTAAACGATCACAGCTGAGGAAAAAGGGTCTTATCTAGTGAAACGATCGGTTATTTTCATTAAAAAAAAAAAATACAATTTAAATAATTTTTAATCTCAAATGCTCGTCTTGTCTTGCTCTCTGTGAACTCTGTGTATTCTGGTTCAAGACAGTTAAGGTATGTTGAAAAACTCTGATTGTATTTTCTCCCCAACCTTCTCCCCAAATAATTTCAAAATCATCCTACATCGCTGCAGAAGTTTAAACCCAGTCTTTGCAAAGTGAACATGCAAAGAAAATCAAACACCCTTAACAAAAAAGGTAAAACATCGATATAGGACGATTTTGAAGTTGAGGGAGAAAATACGTTCTGAGTTTTTCGACATACCCTAACTGTCTTGAGCCAGAATACACAGAGTTCAGGGAGAGCAAGACAAGATGAGCGTTTGACATTAAAAAGTGTATTATTATATGAATTGTATTATTTTTATGAAAATAACCAATCATTTCACTCAGTCAGTTAATATTAAAGGGGTCATCGGATGCCCATTTTCCACAAGTTGATATGATTCTTTAGGGTCTTAATGAAAAGTTTATAATATACTATTCTCAATGGTTGTGTAATGATTTTTGCAGAGCTCATTTTACCTTGTCGAAATGAGCTCTGCAAAAATCATCTCATTCTGAGGGATTGTTCCTTTAAATGCAAATGAGCTCTGCTCGCCCCGCCCCTCTGTTCTCTCTGTGGAGTGACGAGCCTGTTTACTTTAGCCGCATTTAGCCCCTAAACTTGCTAATTAGCACGTTATTAGGAAAGGCAATCGCAAAGATTCATGAAAAACCCTTATACGTACATCCGCTGTAGGGGAAGCTGGACATGTTTGCGCCTTATCGTTAATTTTGGTGAATTCTAAATGTATTTTAATAGACTAAATCACACAGTGAAAACGTAAACTGTAAATGTGCTCTTGCCTAGTCTAACATACATCAAGTAGCAGTGTGTGTGTTTTTATTTGTTTTGCGATATACTCGGTCAAATTGCATATAATTTAAACAATCATTACGATACAATCGTAGATGATACATATCGCACCCCCCAGAGGAGAGTACACGCAATGTTTTTGTTCGCACACTGACGCAAGAAACATCCCATGAGTAATCTAAAGCGAGCAATGCGATGCAAATATTTGCTTCCGTTTTGGTGGGCAGACACCATAAGACCCCATGTAACGATTTTGCATTTGATGATACAGTACTGTGCTGCATTAATTAGCAAGCGACAGATTTGCTGCTGTGTTAAATAGTTTTTAATCTGCTCTATCCTTCATTAAAAGTAACTTTGCAAAGTTGTCATGGTGCAATGAACTACTTCCTCGAAGATCAATGACAATTTGATTCCCCCCGATACTGTATATGACCCCTTTAACGTGGATTTCCAAAGAGTATGGGATTCTATGGCATTTGTTCATTTGGCAGACACTTTTATCCAAATCATCTTATGTTTCATCAGTACACATTCTCCCTGGGAATCAAACCCACGATCATGACATCAGCACATCTATAGGAACAAGACCTCAAGCCATTACATCATTCCTCTTTTCACTTCATATCTCAGCAGTGTTAAACAACCTCAACACAACACTCTGTTTTATATCCCCATAGCACCTTTTTTTTCTGAACACATCTTTGTTGAAGGGGCTGTTGCAACATTCCCCTTGAGCATAATGGTGTTGTGAAGTGTACGTAATGGCCCGGTGTCCTCTGTGTTCTCTTAAGACATAACAAATCACTTCATTTGTACACCACAATCCATGTCTCCTCTGCTCATCTATTTGCTGTATTCACTCCGTCTTTTTTAAATTGTCAATATCCTTGATATAGCTTCTTCCTTAACCCTAGAAAATTGGCAGTCCAATTTTCTCCTACATTTTTCACATGTTATAGACTTCATCTCCATTAAGATTCGCTTGTATGAAATGTGCAATTTTATATTTATTTATATATATTTTGCTAGCTGTTGTTTATAGTAATACTACAAATTTGTTTTATTCTATATTTATTAAATATTTATTGTGATAATTTACTAAATAATATATACACTGCCATTCAAACGTTTGGAATTGGTAAGATTTTTTATGTTTTTTTTAAAAGACATTTCTTTTGCTCATCAAGGCTGTATTTATTTTATCAAAAATACTGAAAAAAAAATGTAATGAAAATTGTGAAATATCATTTGAAATTTAAGTAACAGTTTTCTATTTTAATATATTTAAAATGTTATTTATTCCTGTGATGCAAAGCTGAATTTTCAGCATCATTACTCCAGTCTTTAGTATCACATGATCCTTCAGAAATCGTTCTAATTTACTGATTTAATGTACTGATTTTTTTTATTTATTTATTTTTAATGAAATAAAAAGCTAAAAAGAACAGCATTTATTCAAAATAAAAATATTTTGTAACAATATACACTACTGTTAAAAATGTTGGGGTTACTAATTTTTCCTTTCTTTAAAAAAAAAAAGTAATTAATATTTAAAAAATATATATATTTTTAACAATGACAATAAATCAGCATATTAGAATGATTTCTGAAGGATCATGTGATTCTAAAGATGAGTAATGGCTGATTAAAACTCAGCGCTGCATCACAGAAATAAATTATATTTTAAAGTATATTAAAATAGGAAACCAGTAATAGAAATTGCAATAATACATCACAATATTACTGTTTTTTCTGTATTTTTGAACAAATAAATGCAGCCTTGGTGAGGCTTACTGACCCCAAACTTTTGAATGGCAGTGTACTTTACAAAAGCAAACATTGCAATAAAATGTGACAAAATTAAGGACTTTTCAGTAATACATTAGGCTGTTTTATGTGTAGTTGTTTCATAATCTAATTATAAAAGTTATAAATGTGTTGCCTTGCTCATTCCCAGCAATGGTTATGTCGTTTAGTTCTATTTGCTGTCTTCCCAGCATTCACGGGGGCATGAACAATTAATATGGCTCTATCTTTTGACTTTCAGTCCAGTAATAGTTTAGAATAATAATATAAAGTTTTTTTTTTTTAAATAAAGTTAATTAGATGACTACTTCAGCGATCTTATTACTTATTGTTACAATTATTAATTGTTATTTTGAAATATTATGGTTCTTGCGATTCCAGTTAACTTTGTTTGACGTTTTTCATATGATCTGTTTGCAGTTACTCGCGTTTAGTGATTAATTTTGACAGTCCACTTGACTGATACTTACTCAGTTGTACACATTAAGTATTTAATTAATAATATTGCATGTATTCTGCCATAACTTTGAGCATGCCATTTCTCTGTACTGTAGCATTACAGTACTACTATAAAATATTCATAATATTTTATGAACAGCAGTTGCATAGTTATTTGAAATCAATACATTATTTATATATAACACATAAATTTTGTCATTGTAGTCTTTGCAAACAGTTTACTGCACTGTTATGCAGAAATTCATCTTGCATGTAGTAGATGAGAGATGTTTCTAACTCATTCTATAACAATTATCTCATTCCAAAAAGAAGTTTTCTTGTGCAACTTCATGTGGAGACAGGAGCAAGCTTTTGAAATCCCTCTCACAGATTGCGGTTTACTTCCTGGCAGTGTTTATGTAGTTATTTATTTACTTCTGTTAAAATAAAAACACCCCGCACAACCCTGGGTTTCTCGGGAGAGCTACGATCCCAGCTGATGATTTAGCAGCCTAAATAAGATTATACTGTCCTTAGCCAGGGGTGAAAAACAGAAGTCTTCTGGAGGCATCTGATCTATCACACCATGTCTGCATAGCTTCTTCTGTCTTATGAATAAGGCCTGCGGTGCTCAAATTACATTAGGCAGAGCTTAACACTGTGTCTGCGTCTGGATGAAGCACAGATTAGCATGCACTCCAGGATCAACCCTCGGGGCAGCCGTGATGAAGAACTCTAACCATGCCTTGACTGTGCAAACCTGTGCTCATTTCCATTGCATGGGATGAGACTGAAACCTTTGCCATGCAAAAAAACAGACAACAACCCACCCGCAGTGATTAATTTTCATAATGAAAACTTTAATGACAAAGTAGAGGGGAGATTCGTAGTAGTAAACTCACCAAGACGTAAAGGACAGCACATTTCCAGTAAAAAAAAAGTGCGTAATGCATTTACATTGTAGCTTCTATTCGAGCATTAAATAGAGAGCATGCATTCTTTCACTTCAAGTGCTGTTTATGTCAGAGCATGGGGTGTAATTCTGAATATTTCTCTTTGAAATGTGTGCTTCATGCAGATTTCTTTAGTAATTTATGCCGAAATTAATAGTTTGCATGCCTTTAAAGACATGCCTGAATATCTGATGCGCACTGGTGGGTGGTTGAGAGAGTGCATTTGCATAGCAATGGTTGCTCTTCCGTAAAGATAACAAGTTTGAAAACCATGCTAAATACATTTGGAGTTAATAGTAGGTGGGCTGAGAGTTGAAGCTGCCCACAGATTGCCCTCAGAGCAAATTATAATATAAACCTCAACTGCACGCCTTGTGTGTGTGTGTGTGCGTGCGCTTTTTTATTTTCAAGACTAAGAGAAAGGAATAGGAAGGTACATATTGATTTACTTTATTGTTTGCTTGTTTCATGCTTCAAGAAATGGCTAGAAGTGTCATCTATTATTATATTTAAAGTCAAATATATTACACAAATTTTGAAAACATTGACAAAACAGTTAAAAGCAGTTGGGCTGCTTAATAAGTTTGTGGAAGTGTGATAGAAAGTTCAAAAGAACAGCATTTATGTGAAAATAGAAATTTTTTGTAATGTTATTATTGTAACTTTTGATCAATTTATAAGTATACGGGCTCCAAACTTTTAAACAGTGGTGTATAGTGTGTAGTTATTAGGGCTTGGTTTTGACCCAATTTTATGATTTGATTTGATTTGATTTGATTCTGCCCCACAAGCTTTCGATTTGATTTCCAATTCAATTAAATATCAGTTATTTTGGAAATATATCAAGTACAGTACGTCACATTTTCTCAAGGAAAGAAAAACTCAACTAATGCTGTAAAATATAAATGAGAGTCAGTTGGTGATGCATTACTGTAATACTGAAAGTTAAAATTAACTGTTTTATATACAAACGCTTAAATTACATTCACTGAAGTTTTTATACTAATAAAGTTACAATTACTTACATTTCTATTCTAATTCGTTTTTGAAGTATAAACAAATTCATAAGTCAGAATCACTTGATGGATTTATTCAAACATAGATTAAACACTGAAGAACAGTAAAAATTATAATGAATGTTATATGGTGCATATACAGTTGAGGTCAAAGTTTTGCAGAATCTGCAAAATGTTAATTATTTTACCAAACTAAGAGGGATCATGCAAAAAATGCATGTTATTTTTTATGTAGTACTGACCTGAATAAGATATTTCACATGAAAGACATTTGCATATAGTCCACAAGAGAAAATAATAGTTGAATTTATAAAAATAACCCCGTTCAAAAGTTTACATACGCTTTATTCTTAATACTGTTTTGTTACCTGAATGATACACAGCTGTGTTTTTGTTTTGTTTTTTGTTTAGTGATAGTTGTTTGTCAGTCCCTTGTTTGTCCTGAATAGTTAAACTGCCAGCTGTTTTCTTTTAGGTCCCACAAATTCTTTGGTTTTTCAGCATTTTTGTGTATTTAAACCTTTCCAACAATGACTGTATGATTTTGAGATACATCTTTTCACACTGAAGACAACTGAGGGACTCATATACAACTATTACAGAAGATTCAAATACTCACTGATGCTTCAGAAGGAAAAGTGATGCATTAAGAGCCAGGGGTGTAAACTTTTGAACAGAATGAAGATGTCTTCATTTTTTTTGCCTAAATATCATTTCATTTAGTACTGCCCTTCAGAAGCTACAGAGGATACTTGCATGTTTCCCAGATGACAAAATAAGTTCAATTTACCCTGATCTTCAAATTCAAAAAGTTTACACTCCCCGGCTCTTAATGCGTTGTGTTTTCTTCTGAAGCATCAGTGAGTGTTTAAACCTTCTGTAATAGTTGCATGTGAGCTCTCAGTTGTCCTCAGTGTGAAAAAATGGATCTCAAAATCATACAGTCATTGTTAGAAAGGGTTCAAATACACAAAAGTGCTGAAAAACCAAAGAATTTGTTGGACCTGAAGGATTTTTCTGAAGAACAGCAGGCAGTTTAACTGCTCAGGACAAGCAAGGGACTCATGAACAACTGTCACTAAACAAAAAAAAAAAACACATCTGTGGATCATTCAGGTAACAACACAGTATTAAGAATCAAGTGTATGTAAACTTTTGAATGGGGTCATTTTTATAAATTCAACTATCATTTTTATCCTGTGGACTATATGTAAACATCTTTTATGTTAAATATCTGATTCAGGTCAGTACCTGAATAAAAAATAAAAAACAACCTCTGTAAGGTAATGATTCTGCTTTTTTTTTTTTTTTTGCCCAGCCCTAATATTTATATTTATGTTTTTGTACAAGCCAAGTAATCTTGGCATCTCATACAAATTATCTTGAGTTGTTATGAAGATATTTTAAAATATTCATGTTTAAATGAATTATTGCTTTAACACCGCAGTGCTTTGCTTATACTGTCATTTGTTATTCTGTTAATTTACTGTGAATGTTTTAATGAAGACATTTTCAGGTGTGTGGAGTGATTGGTGGCAGAATATGCTGTATTTATCTAGGTCAAGGCAAGGGTTAGATGAAAGTGTTACGCCGCTCTCTATTATCTTTTCATTCGCTGTCTTCATTTGCATTACAGAGTTACGACTGCCTCTGTCTGCCCGGCTGGGAGGGGGAGTTCTGTCAATGGGAGACCGACGAATGTTCATCAAACCCCTGTAAAAACAACGCCACCTGTACAGACCTCCTCAACGCTTACAGGTGGGTTGCAAAAACGCAGCTTGATAGAGCAAAGAAAATCTGGACGAATGGATATGCAAGAGATGGGTCACATGGTTGACTACTTTTTCCAACAACCTGCCTGTTGATTAATGAGGTTGTCCAGTTTATGTAGATTTTTTTTTTTAATTTATGTAATTGCTGAAAATGCATTTCTTTTCATTTCCTGCTGATGTTGACTCCTTTTAAAGAAAATCGAACCTTCTTTTACACATTCCCCATTTCTTGAATCTCTAGCCTGTTCTTTGTTAAAGCATTGTCACCAAAAACGAAACTTCTGCCTTTAAGTACTCACCCTCATGTCATTCCAAACCCATAAGACCTTTGTTTATCTTTGGAACACAAATTAAAATATATTTGATGAAATCTGAGAGCATTCTGACCATGCGTAGACAGCAATGCAACTGAAACATTCCCTGGCTTTGAAAGGTAGTAAGGACATTGTTAAAATAGTCCATCAGTGGTTCAAACGTAATTTTAAGAAGCTATGAGAATGCTTTTTGTAAAAATGTAAATTCTACATTCTGATTCATAAAGGTCTTAGCAGGATCAGGTTGAACTCCCAACTACACTGTAAAAAAAAAAAAA
>JAHKKF010491080.1:0-15272 GCA_019740295.1 Labeo calbasu | reverse complement strand
TTGAATGCACAGAGATACCGTGACGAGATCCTGAGGCCCATTGTTGTGCCATTCATCCACGACCATCACCTCATGTTGCAGCATGATAATGCACAGCCTCATTTTGCAAGGATCTGTACACAATTGCTGGAAGCTGAAAACATCCCAGTTCTTACATGGCCAGCATACTCAATAACAAATCAATAACATTTATGAGATTTGTTGTATTTTGAATCTTTGTAAAAGGCAAAAAGTTCATCATACTGATACTGATAATTCAGTATACTTTATTTTTGACAAAACATCCCATGTTTCAGTCATGACAGCACATTTTCGGTAGTGAAAGTAATATTTTGGTAGCGACCAAATCACATTATACCAAAACATACCAAAATACATTTTGAGTAAAATGCATTTTAAATGTGTGTGTGGTTTTTTTTTTTTTTTAGATAATTACATTATTTTTAGGTTTAAACTAGATTTTAAAATCTAGATTTTCAATGCACTCTCAGACTTTTGGACCCCAACTTATGTATGAAACATTTCTTAAAATTCCACTGAACAGTTTTAAATGGTCTCGAATAGAGCAAGCAGATCACAACCAGGTTAGTTTGAGGCCAGGGATTAGGGAGTGTTGAGCAATAGCAGAGATTTCTTTCATGTAAATCTGAGTCAAAGTTTCAGGCTGAGAAGTTGACACTAAAGCCAAGCACCCTCTACAAGACTGAAGCACGTCACTCTCAGGCTCACAGTGTCTTGTTTTGAGCCGTATCGGAGCACACACTTATACAACACAACATCACCCTGACTGAAGCTACAATCCCAGAATCCATTCTCGCACAAACTCATGCACACAGAAACAGGAAAGTTTATTCTTGACATGTCAACAAGGAGAAAGAGATTGCGGTTGTTTTATACAGATTCGCACAGAACGGTGAGACAGATGAAAACAAGATAAAAACAGATGAGATTGTGTTTCGGGAGATGTGCAGAGCAGTTTGGTGTTTATTATTTATTGTTTCTTTTGCGCACTTTCGCTCTCTCTACTGACATGACAGAACAGCATACACATTTGAAAACTAGTCAGAGAGATTTCGAACAGGTTTGAAACTTGTAGTAGACTGGTCTTGTAAGTGTACACACATATGAGCACTGGCCATAGCACTACTTTAAACCTTCACTCTTCAAAATAATGGTTCCAAACTGGGGTTTTTGCAACAATGCTATAGAAGAACTGTGTTTAATGAAAAGTTCTTAAAGGGATAGTTCACCCAAAAATGAAAATTCGGTCAATAATTACTCACCCTCATGTTGTTTCAAAACCATAAGACCTTTGTTCATCTTCGAAACAGAAATTAAGATATTTTTGATCAGGGCTGCATGATAAATCGAAATGAAATCGTCACACGTATCTTTCAGTGAAGCACGGTTCTGTGATCAGCAGTAAATCCTCATCTGAAGGCCAGAGGGCGCTCAAAAAAACTCCAAATACGCCCGGAAAAGAAACCCAGGAAATCGCTGCAGCTGAATAAACAGAAGATTTAACTGCTTTCATTGATTCAACGTGATTAATAAACACAATATATGATTTATCTGGGTTCTTATTATTATAATTTTCATTATAATAAAGTAGATTTATAATGAATGCCTTTATAACTGCTTAGAATACTATGAATACTATGTGTGCCTTATTCTGTGTAAGAAGGATTCATCTCAAAGGATTTATTTCAAACACCTGACTGACGTTATGAAGTGAGTTTTGAGTAAAAACGTTATTAAATGTGGTATTTTCACATGCTTTCAGATGTAAGCATGTTTCAGATGTTCACTGAGAAGCTACGCAAACAGCTGTCATTATCGTGAACGTTTTCTTTCGTTTTCATAACTGCACAATAATATCGTCTGCAATTTTTTGCGTAACCTATCAATGAACTACGTTTCTGTGTAGTAAATGCTGCTCCATCTGAAAGCAGATGATGGAGATTTACTGCTGATTACAGAACCGGCTTTACTGACAAAATGCACACGGAAATTGAATTCGGTTAATCGTGCAGCCCTATTTTTGATGAAATCCGAGAGCTTTCTGACCCTGCATAGACAGCAACGCAACTGACACGTTCAAGGCTCAGAAAGGTAGTAAGGATATTGTTAAAATAGTCCATGTGACATCAGTGGTTCAACCGCAATGTTATGAAACTACGAGAATATCTTGTGCGGGAAGAAAACAAAAAAAACGACTTTATTCAACTATTTTGTTCTGATGTAGAACCCGGATGCGCTGCACCTTGTTTGCAAGCAGAGGAAATTGTTTAACAAGTCATTATTTGAAAGCTCTCAGAAAGCTCTTGGATTTCATCAAAAATATCTTACGAATGTCTTACGGGTTTAGAAGGACATGAGAGTGAGTAATTATTGACAGAATTTTCTTTTATGGGTGAACTGTCCCTTTAAAGAACCAATTTTTCTGAAAGTGTGAAGAACATCTAAAAAACCTTGTTCTGCTATAAAGAACCTTTTGTGCAATGGAATGTTTCCATGGACTTTAGAGGTTCTTCATGGAACCAAAGATGCCAATAAAGAAACTTCTTTATGTGTTAATGTGTTTCCAGCCAAATGACAGGATTGAACTGTCTATATTTTTGGTCAGTTTGAGGACATTCTCTCAATCAATTCTTGCAACCTCACATTTTACATGTACTTTTCATGTAGCGGATGCTTTTATTCAAAGCCACTTACAATTGGGGAACATCACAAGCAATTTGTGATAAGAGCCAATACACAATGGCATGTTTAAAGTAGAGCAGCAGTGAAATGCAAAATAATGAGAAATAACATTTTTAAATAAACAGTGCAGATATTTATTTTTAGATAAACTTCTGTGCAAAACCCACAAACAACCCCTAGAAGTCAAGGTCTGGCTAAGTCAGAAATACACAGCAGGAGCAACAGATTCTCTCCAACTCATTCTTCACCTTGGCAAGAACATACAACGATTCAGTACATCCAGGGAAAAGATAGTGCGGCCCTATCTAGCAGCTCAGATAGGATACTGAAAGCATTACATATGTTTCAACAGCCTGGTTCTTCTTTACTTAGAGACGAGATAGAGGACCGTTATGTTCAGATAAATGAGCGATGGTCCTGCCATATCTTCTATCCTGAAAGAAAATGTTCCTTTGTGAGATTTGCAGCAGCGACTTTCCACTGGAATGACATTCCATTATCGATTTGAGAAAGTTTTTTACGTCTTGACCACTGAAGTGATTGTGAACGTTTCATAAAGTGGACGTACAAAACTGATTAGAACTAAATGGCAGGTGAAGACTGTCTTTTGCTCTGTGTGAGGTTCCTTTTCTTTCCCAAATGACTTCAATTGAGCAAATTTATTGCTGGCCAGAAGCTTTTTACAATTTAGCCAGTGGGCTGAAAGAGAGGCGGTGCCTCTTATCTCTGTTCTGTTAATTAGAACCAGCGGGAGGAGCTCGGCTGCCTTTGCTTTATTATAACACCTTTTTTTTCCCATTGTCATTTATGAGCTTTTGCTTATAATTGAAAGAATAGCAGAGGTAGACAGGGAAGTGGAGGATGTGGGGAATGAGATCAGGACATGACACAAACCTGCATCCCTGAGAAGAGCTCTAATAGTCTGTCCTGAGTATGTAAAAGCACAAAAGGCCAAGCATTACAATGCAACTGTTAGGCATGATGCATAGAGATAAAATATTTTGTCTGAGCAATGTGCATGAAAAACCTACGTGGAAATCGGTATTACTTTTGTTGATTTGCATTGCTAGAATTGCATATCACTGTTTGCAAAGGGTTGCAGCTGTAATGGAGCATTTCTAATTACTTTCTAATTACATTATATTATATGCCTGTAAATCAAGATGGACATTGTGACTGTTTTTTAAATGGCTGTTAAATGTGAAATAATTAGTAAATAAATCACAAAAGGCCATGCATTGAAATGCATTGAAATGTTAGGCATGATGCATAGCTTAAAATATGTTTAGTTACCAATTTTAAGGGTGACGTGGGTAGTTTTTTTCTATATTGAAAAACTTGAACCTATCTGACATCTCAAATTCTGGCTCAAACATAGGAGTGAGTTTAAGGATGGACTACATGTAGCAATGATGGGGGAAGTGCAAAATTAGCATAACTTCTGTTGTGCAGAAATAATATAAACAAGACATAAATATCAAGATTTGCATTGCCAGAATTAAATATCACCGCTTGCAAAAGAGCAAAAGAAAAGTTCAAGATGAGGTTTGAGGCTTTGATTACTTTTAAATTAAAAGCTGCATCTGAGCCGCTTTGCCCTGTGCACGTATTCTTGTTTTTTTCTCCATGCAATATAGTTCATTAGTATATATATTTCTAAACATATACTTTATGTTTAGAAACATAGCAATGTGTCGCATTAATATAGAAATCACATATGTGAAATCACATACTGCATATGCAAGTATTGTCTGTTTTACAAGCTTGAAATATGGCTTATAGAATCAGATTTTAAAGCAGGAGCTATAATTTGATTGCATTATTCAAAAGCCCTCATCCTAAGCATGGTTTATGCAAGTTTTATGATGGTAAATTTAACACTTTTTAAAGTTTTAACACAAAGTAATGAGTTTGTAAGGAGTTAATTGAAAGAAACACAATATGTCAATATGTTCTCTTATTATAAATGTCTAGGGAGCACACAATGAGTTGTATTAGCAACACCTGAAAGTTTAAAATTACAACTTCCAACAGATCTCCATTACTTTTTAACTAATTTGACAAACAATAGCTTAAGGCTTGAATATCTGTTCACAACCACTGGAATTTGGAAATAACCATAACTTTTATGGTACTTGCAAAAAACTGATGTTCTTCCTCAGTATTTTTGTCTTGTTTTCAAGTACAAATGTCTCAAGATTCTTAAATAAAGATGCATTTACTCAAGAAGCTAAATGACATAAGAATAAATTGTGAGTTTATGATCAAAACAAGAACAAATATCTGCTAATTAGATCAGAAAAATCATTTAAAAGAGAAAACAAGTTTTCATACCCCATCGACAGATATTTGTTCTTTTTTAAGCATAAACTCACTTAATTTTGTTCAATTTCTCACAAAAAAAAGACTTCATATTATTTTTCATCTTATTTTAAGGATATTTCAATATTTGTACTATAGAAAACAAGACAAAACTACTGAAAAGTATATTTTTTGGGGTGTATGCAACATTTAACACCATGACTTGGTGATGATTTAAAACCTTCTGTTCCAGTTTTTAAAGGAGAATCCACTTCCAGAACAACAATTTACAAATGTGACCCTGGACCACAAAATCAGTCATAAGGGTCAATTTTTCAAAATTGAGATTTATGCACAATTTGAACGCTGAATAAATAAGCTTTCCAATGATGTATGGTTTGTTAGGACAATATTTGGCCGAGATACAACTATTTGAATATATGAAATCTAAGGGTGGAAAAAAATCTAAATATTGAGAAAATCAGCTTTAAAGTTGTCCAAATAAAGTTCTTAGCAATGCATATTACTAATCAAAAATTACGTTTTGATATATTTACAGTAGGAATTTTACTAAATATCTTTATGGAACATGATCTTTACTTAATATCCCAATGTTTTTTTGGCATAAAAGAAAAATCGATAATTTTGACCCATACAATGTGTTTTTGGCTACTGCTATAAATATATCTCCCAGTGACTTAAGACTGGTTTTGTGGTCCAGGGTCACAAATAATTTACTCACCCCCTTGTCATCCAAGATGTTCCTGTCTTTCTGTCTTCAATTGTAAAGAAATTATGGTTTTTGAGGAAAGCATTTCAGGATTTTTCTGCATATACTGGACTTCATTGGTGCCCCGAATTTGAACTTCCAAAATGCAGTTTGTATGCAGCTTCAAAGGACTCTAAACGATCCCAGCCGAGGAAGAAGGGTCTTATCTAGCGAAACGATCGGTCATTGTTTTCGAAAAATAAAAATTTGTATACCTTTTAAGTACAAAAGCTCATGTAGCACAAGCTCTATGATGCACGTCCACGGGTCGTTCTTGAACGATTTGTTCATTTTGAACGGATCTTTAATGTGACTCGGGAAGAAACGAGTCGCCTCGGGGAATGATTTGTTCGTCGCGCATGCGCAACATCTTATTAGGTTCTGTACTGGAATTAGTATTTTTCGTGCATGTCTCTTTAAATGCAAATGAGCTTCTGCTCCCAACCCCCTTTTCCAGAATAGCTTGTATCTCATATACTTTGTGTTTTAAACCATATACTTTGTGGTTTAAACTTCTGAAGCACGCGCACAGAAAGCGGACGTCACACGGCATGTGAGAACTAAACTAAATTCTCTTTCATGTCTTATTGCGCTTAAACTGTCAAATACACACAAGCTAAAAACACACGAGTTACAAAAACTGTCGGTTATAAAAGTAACCAGCTGGGAAAGAAATTGCATGTTTATAATAGATCTGTGTGGCAGCAGCATAATATACAGATTATAAAACAATAACTCCACTGCTGTCTTGTCTCCTCTGAGGCTGGGACTCTAAATAGAGTTCTGTGCTTGTCTGTGCAGCTAACGACAGAACAGTTAGCATACTTTGCTCGAACTTTCGCCATGATGTTAGAGCTGGTACAGCATCGTCGCTTGCGAAAACGAAATGGGTGGAAATGTGCAGATTAAGGGGTGGTAATATTATAACAAGATCCCCTTTCCACAACACTTAGGGAGCAAAATCTAAACGGTTCATTTTTTTACAAGCTTGAAGAGAAAGGCTTACCAAAAAAAAAAAAAAAAATTACTGGGTTGGTAGATGTACGGACCTGATTATAGCACTTAAACACAGAAAAAGTCAGATGTTCATGATATGTCACCTTTAAGACCAGTGGAAACCCTGCTAAGCATTATAGTTCAGAATGAAACATCCCATAGTCTGTGCTGTAAAAACCAGTACCTAAAATTGTGCAGAGAGGTACGCTCTTTCTTTTCAAACTGATAAAACAAATGGGTTTCACATAGATCTGAGAAGTAAGAAACCACCTAGAACACCCTAGAAACTACCTAGCAACACCATAAAACCATTCAGAACATCCTGGTAACCAAGCCATGTGCTTAAAAGCACTCAGAAAACCTTATACGGCCTGGCATCGCATTGTGACTTTTAAATGGGGAAGCACCACTCACATACTTTCTTTAAACTCATATGTACATAACTTAGGAAAATGCAAAAACATAGTTCTGTATTTTCTACAAAAAGGTGTTGATTTATGTGAAGAATCCATTCAGTCTGCATACAGAATAAACACTCCTTACTTACACAGTGACAGTGGCTTTTTCATAGACGCAGTGCTCAGGGATCTTGCACTTAATAGCATTATATCGCAGAAATATCATCATAACCCAGATTTAAAGTACAGCAGAAGAATTACTACAAAAGCTACACGCTGCATGTGAAAAAACTACTTTATATTAAAAAAACGCTGAATTTTATGGCACAATGTTCTTTTTAGGCCACTTATGGCTCCTCCATAGTGAGAAGAACACAGTTCCTCACCTGCAGGGCAGCAGGGCTTACCTTATCATCTGCTCTTTTGTCAGAGCGTTTTCTTTTTCCATTTCTTTCATTCTGAATATTCTTATTCACCCTGAGGGTTAGAAATGGAGAGAGCTTTTATAAGTTCACCAGAGGATGGATGAAACTTGAGTGGGTTTTCTCAAACTGTTAGATAAAAGTGACAGTATCTGCTCTAGTCGGCTCAAAGGTTTGAACTGTAAAAACTTTACTATGGATGCCTGTTTTCGTCTCAGAGTAATAAAAAATGTAATTTTGAGATCATTTTAAAATCAGAATTAAATTGGGATATACTGATATATAAAATACATAAAGGTGACTTTTTTTTTATTTGTCACGGAAAATGGCTTCCACACTTTTTCATGCAAAAATAATAATAATAAAAAAAACCCCAAAAGAACAACAAAAGATGTGACTACTCTCATCCTGTTAATGAATATGTAGCTATTCTTCTCTTTTCTTTGTCATCCCTTCACAGTATCAATTTATGCTCAAGTAATTTAGTGACTGTAATCTCTCATCCCCAGCAGTAATTTGTTTACATGATGTGTCAAAACCATTCAAACCATCCAAACATAATGACAGAACATCATCAGTGTTTACACACCACAACAAGCCTGTGCTGTGACAAAGACAAACGAGTAGCCGTCATGGAGCTCTGGTGGGTTTTTCTCAGCTTCTAATTACATTATATTATACGCCCATAAATCAAGACGGACATTGTGAGTGATATTTTTTAAATGGTTGTTAAACATCAAATCAGATTTTGGGATTATAAATGATTATTTTGTTAGGTAATTCTGTTTGACAAGCAAAACGGGTACATCTTAACATTAAATGTATTAATTTGGCAGATGCATTTATCCAAATCAACAAATAAGTGAACAATGACAATGACATATGCAATTAGTCATTTAAAGAAAGAAAAAGTAAAGAAATTAAAGTTTTTGAGGAAAAAATTCCAGGATTTTTCTCCATATAGTGGACTTCAATGGGGATCAGCAGGTTGAAGGTCCAAACTGCAGTTTTAATGCAGCTTCAAAAGCCTCTACACGATCCCAGCTGAGGAATAAGTATCTTATTTACTGAAACTATCTGTCATTTTCTAAAAAAAAATGAACAGTTATATACTTTTTAACCACAAATGCTCATCTTGCACTAGCTTGACTTCACACATTATGTAATCACATTGGATTTCATGTGCGGTTAGTTCTTTGTGTATTTTGGTTCAAAGGTAGGGTAGGGCAAAAAACTCTGTGTCATTTTCTCCTCCAACTTCAAAATCATCCAACACTGTTGTTTTACCTTTTATTGTAAAGGGCGTTTGACTTTCTTTGCATGTTCACTTTGTAAACACTCGGTTGGTACGTAATGCGTGAAGTTTGTGGTTCAAAAGTATATACTTTTTTACTTTGTTTTTTGGAAAAGGATTGATAGTTTTTATTTCTTGGCTGGGATCATGTAGAGACCTTTGATGCTGCACTAAAACTGCAATTTGGACCTTCAACCTGTTAAACCCCATTGAAGTCCACTACATGGAGAAAAATTCTGGAATAATATTCCAATTCCTTTTGACTGAAGAAAGAAAGACATGAATAAATGAATAAAAAAGACATATTTTGATACAGGGTTGGGACTGAAAAAAAAAATCCCAGATGTTTCTCCCAAAAATGTCTTTGGACAAAACAAAAAAGACACAATTGGGACAATTGATATAGTAAGAGTACAACACATTAAATGTGGATAAGACCGGTCAGATCATTTGGTCAGCTGGACAATAGACCTTCACTGTCTTTGCACATTTAGAGACGTTGTTGAGATGTCCTCTAAAACTCCAGAGCAGAAACATTTGTGTGTTTTAAGAGAAAAACCTCAAGTAAAAGCAACCGTTTGCTATCAGTTTAGTCTCATTGCTTTTGGAGAAAAAACTGCAAGATTTCCCTATGGATTTCCCAAAATGAAAATTCTGACATTAACCTTAAATGTCTTTTTTTGTCCATACAATGCAAGTAAGTTGGGTCTATTGTTGTTTGAACGCCAATTGGTATGTTAACATGCACAGATTTTCATCAGTCTGAACGAGTCCAATCTGTTTTAGATTCTAAAAGAGTTCATTTATGTGACTTCAGTGCCCAATCACCACAATAAGAACTCGAAAAAGTCTGCAATAATGCAATAATGTCACCCAAGCTACCGTGAGTAAAACTGTTTTTTGATGACACATCTAAAAAGAAATTTATGTCAGAAGAGCTCTTTGTGAGACATTAAAGGGGTCATATGATGCGATTATATGTTTTCCTTTGTCTTTGGAGTGTTACAAGCTGTTCGTGCATATATGAGATCTGTTAAGTTGCAAAGATTAAAGTCTCAAACCCAAAGGGATATTCTTTATAAAAGACTCAGTCGCGCCTTCCTAAAACGCCTTATTTAAACACCCCCCCACATGTCTACGTCACTGGGTGGGAAGATCTGCATAACACTGCCCAAATGTATATGCAAAGAAAGGTTTAACTTTTATTCTCACTATAGTATTTTTGCAGCCGCCATGTTTGTGGAGACGCTGTGTTTCTGCGAAAGCAAAAGTACTTTTGTTTGGCCTTCCAAATGAGTAAACTAGAAATCAGTGGTTAAGTTATATTTACAACACTGTTCCAGAACAGTACAACGCATATATTCGAGTGTGTGCAGCGCATTTTGGAGGACTGTTTCCTGAAACTGGGAGAGTAGCCTACAATGCTGGCTGTGTACACTATAAAGTGGGGCAATTACAGCTTTGCAAGGACAATCTGGTGCTTCTGACTCACAGCCTGTAAGTACATTTTCATATTTATAGAATTTGCTACTGGCTATTTAAACACGAGTTTTGAGCAGTGTAGAGCAGTGCTTCTTGTTTGTCGTTTCTACAATCACAAATGCAGACATGGCTTTATATTTACGCGTGAAAGGACAGTATAAGTCATTATAATCAGTAATTATGTCCCCACTGGATGCAACAAATGCTTTATTTATAATTGGTTTTATTGTTTTTGTCTTGTCACACCGTAACACGGCATCACAACATGGTAAGGGTGTAACACTTTCGTCATACGCTTGAGGTATTCGACCAATCACAATGCACAGGACAACTGGCTAATCAGAGCACACACGCTTTTCAGAACGATAAGCTTTGTAAAAATTTTGCGTTTCAGGAAGGCAAGACAGAGAGGAACAACAGTAATGTACAGTATGTGGAAAATGATGTATTTTTTTCAACCTTTAACCACGTAAACACATTGCATTACACCAAATACACAAAATAATGTTCTTTTTAGCAACATCATATGACTTCTTTAATTTAAAAAAAAAAAAAAAAATGTAGGTTTGTTTAGCATAAAATGTAAGTAAACATACACATGGCACTATTTTTAGTAGTATTCAAGAATTAACATGCTTAATTTTTTCCTATGGACCTTTTTCACAAGACTGTGATGACTCGTTTCAACGGTCATCAGCATTGTAAAACCTCAAAAGTTTTTTATATTTTGATTTTTAAAAAAATGAATGTGCATTTATAACACTATACTTTGTATTATATTACCTTTGCATCAAATTGCAAAAAAACTAGTTAAGCTAATGCGAGGGTGTTTCTAATACAGCCCCTATGGGAGGGACAGTAAATTTGACATTGTTCTCTCTTCTGACTGCCGTTATCAGTCTCTCTTAATTATTTTTCCTATTTTTAAAAGTTGCGAAAACACTATCATGGAGTTTTTCTTTTGCTACTTCTTTTGCTATTTAAATATATTTGTGGTACTCTCCCATTCACTGCTCTCGAAGTCAACCCAACTAAGACGACTTCTGCTGCTGCGAAACCCAGAAATGTGAAAAAGGTTCATCAGCCAGGTTTTAATTTCAGGTCTACACCAATCATCAATCATCTTCAACATCAACATCATTATACAGTTTCGGAATAACATGACATTTTTAATTTTTGGATGAACTATCCCTTTAAGAGTCAAATGTCTGTGGTTTGTCAGGACTATCAGTGTGCTGTAGAGCATCAGACTGTAACGGCACATCCCTGGTTAACCCATCCCATCTCTGGACTCACTCTTTATGTCTCTCACAATTTCTGTAACAGCTGTTTAAACTCTTGTTAATATCTGCTGAATGTGTGAATCAATTTGTATAAATATTAATGCGGGTCAGACGCATATACTCAACCTTGACCTGCTCATTCTCCCGTCTCCTTGCTTCCCTCACTAACACAGACAGCCATTGATCTTACAGTGGCGCTTTTCTGATTTTAATATATATATATATATATATATACCCATGGAGGCCAGTTAACACTGAGATGCAACTCAGCATTCACAACGCTGTCAAAATTACAGTATTTTCCACCGTTTCCTGTGCCGAGGCACCAAATTACATGAATCAGATGAAAATTTTACATTTCAGTTTGTTTTGTCAGCCTGGGGAGTTTGGACATAATGAAAAATCAAAGAGAAAGATGAAAACAGACAAAGCAATTTTCTTTCGAGCTTGTTTACTTTACTTGAAAGCAGCGGTTCATGAGATGACTGACTGGCTCCAGCTCCTTCATCCAGAGGTTTTGGAGGACACCAAGAGATCGACGTCGGACAGATGACAGAGATTTATTTGTGTCCTCTGAGCAAGTTAAGGCCATCGTGGCTTCGCAATCAGAGGTTTGATTTGTCCTTGGGCAGAGTGAGAACCACCTGCACCGTCACGTCTCAACAGCAGCGCTGCATGAGGATGTGTGGAGAAACACGCACATTCACAACACACCCATACACAAACATACTGACAAGTGCAAACATGCATGATCAAATTCAGCCCACAGCTAATCTGAACACTGGTCTATATTAAAACATAAAAAAA
The DNA here is from genome assembly GCA_019740295.1 of Labeo calbasu. NCBI lineage: Eukaryota > Metazoa > Chordata > Actinopteri > Cypriniformes > Cyprinidae > Labeo > Labeo calbasu. The sequence goes on along the minus strand of JAHKKF010491080.1, from coordinate 2,817 downwards.
ACATGTCGACAGACACAGTGAATGTCTTTCTCTTAAGTCAACTTGAAATCAAAATCGACACTGTTTACTTTGTTGCATAGTCTCATTGTGAATAATTCATCTGTGTATGTTATTCCAAAGAAAAAATACTGGTCTACATAATCTTTCATTAAAATGCAATAAGTTGCTCTTTTTCTGCAACAACTTTTCTGTCCTGCTGGTGTCCATGTGTTTTATAGTATATCCGTTGTTAACCAACAGCCAAACAGCTATTTAGACATTACATTAGCAAACTCAAAAGTGCAATTCTTGATCACAATCCAATCAATACACCAAAAAAAAAAAAAAAAATAGGTTAATAGCAGACAAACGTTTGGAAGATTTTTCTTCATTAATTTGAATGAAGAGTCTGCATTAATTTTAATAAAAATATAGTAATATCAGTAATATTATTTTATGTTATTCTAATTTAAAATTTTATTAAACTTCTATTTTAATATATTTTAAAATGTAATTTATTCTAATGACGCAAATTTTTTAGTGGCCATTACTCCAGTCTTCAGTGTCACATGATCCTTCAAAAATCATTCTAATATGCTGATTTGGTGCTCAATTATTATTGGAACTCAGTTATTAATAATGATTTTTAATTTTATCAGTGTTGAGAATATCAGTGCTTCTGAATGACAGTGTATTATGTTTTCTACATAAATATTAAGCAACACACCTGCTTTCAACATTGATGATGATAAGAAATATTTTTTGAACAGCAAATCAGCATATTTAAGGATCATGTGACACTGAAGACTGAAGTAAAGATGTTGAAAGTTCAGCTTTGCATCACAGGAATAAATTACACATTAAAATACATTAGAATAGAATTAGACATTAGAAAACTTTTGCACAATATTGTATATTATTTACTGAATATAGAATATAGAAGAAAAATAATGTAATGAAGATCTACAAAAACAAGATAAAATAAACTTTTAATAATTTAAAATATTTTTTAATCAAATGTAAATTCATGTCCCAGTCACATTTTCTTAGTTAAATAAACATTACTTACACTATCAAAAAAAATAAAAAATAAAATAATAAAAAAATATATTTTATATTTTTACATTAACAATGCAATCAATATTATATTTATTAAAGCCAAGTATAAATCTCAACAAGTTAGTGTTTTTAAGCATTTTACATCTATTCCAAAATAATAAGCCAGTAACTATTTAAATACTACATTTTATTTGTGAACTTATGCTATTATTTTTAATAGTTAACTTTACCTGTTTTTTAAAATGTTCGGATCGTCAGTCATCAAATCTCGGTAAATATTGGTCACACACACAGAGATGTACTTTGATTACTCACTAAAAACTCCCACAGATCTTGTTTTCATGCCATTTTAAGTCTTATTTTGACGTACCAAAGTTGTTATATCTAAGTGGGAGTTGTTTACTCATTTATAAAATGAGTTTTCCCATTAAAGCATTATATTGTTCAGTCAGACTGATTCACAAATGCTGAACGCGAACGAAAACAAGAGGCGGGATTTATCGCATGAACCAATCACAACTGATCATAACCCGTCATATCCAATCATATCATGATGGAGGCATTGCCTCCTCTCATCTGACTTTCCCCCACTCATTCTCAGTTACCCCCCACCAAACTCACTGCACGTTTTAGTAGACCTGTTAAAACTCAATGGGCTCAGGAGAGGCGAGAGAGACGTGGACTCCCACTGCTGTTTGTTTATATTTTAAGTGTATAAATCACATGTTTTTCTATAGAAACATTGTATATTGTATTCTACAGAAACAAATATGACCCCTCATTCCTCAGTTTAAGTCTAGATAGTTTCACAATCTTAAGTCTGATCACTTAGTAAAAGTAACAATACATTCATGTCCCTAGCACAAATTACACACCAAAGTTAATTACTAAAGGGTTAATAGGTTGTTCAATCTCCAACTAAGTATGAGCAATAGTAATGATGCTTCTTAGTAAACAACACTAATTATGGAGTGTTACTTTCTCTGGATGACAAGTGTTAGGCTCTTGTATATAAGTGGGGGGGGGGTCTGCTATTGCTAACTAGTAACTATTGTACTGTAAGCCCCTCTGGCACGTTGAGGCATGTATGCATCTTTCCTCTGAGTCTCCAGAGCTGTGATTAGCATCCTGACAGAGATAAGGAGCCGGTGTTGAAGCTCCTGCGGGGCGGACACACATCACGCTAAGCTTGAACGACAGCCCAGCTACAATCGGGACCGCTGGTGACCGTTCCACCCCCTCAGCCCCAACACACACACTGTGTCCCTCATTCTCTCCCACTTATTACTTCTCGCCTTCTTTCTTTTGGCTCTCTGTCACTTCTGCCTCTGCAATCACATACGCAAATTGTTACAATATAAACTGACAGGTGTGTGACGGAGAGACAGGGAAGGGACACTTTCTCCATCACTATAATAAATACTTTTAAAATTGAAATAAAGTGAGAGAAACACTTCAAAAACACAGTCAAACCTCATCGGTTTCCTAAATTATACAAAAAATGTAAAATGCAAGGGTGCAGGTTAAGTTTTAGGTTTATAGGTGCATTTTTAAATTTTCCTATCCACCTTTTTCTTCCAGTAAGAGCGGGCGTAGCCATTCGTACATTTTATGGGTCTGGCTTCCAGTCTCATCCACGTCCAGCGATTTTTAGCTATACAAAACAGCTCATTTTGCTGCTTGATATTGCAAATTGGTGTCTTACCATATTATTTTAATGTATTGTCCTAATTATGAGCACATTGGTTTGTAGTGCAAACTGTTTTACCATTTACAGCA
>JAHKKF010491079.1:0-30423 GCA_019740295.1 Labeo calbasu | reverse complement strand
GAAATTAAGGTTTTTGAGGAAAACACTCCAGGATTATTCTCCATATAGTGGACTTTTCAGTTTCAGTGCAGCTTCAAATGACTGTACGCAATCCCAGCCAAGGAATAAGGGTCTTATTTAGCAAACGATTGGTCAAAAAAACGTTTTCAAAAAAAAAAAAAACTAAAATGTATAAACTTTCTAACCACAAATGCTCATCTTGCACTAGCTTGACTTTCATGCATTACATAATTGCATTGGAAATGTCACACATGAGGTAGGCGGAAGTACCGAACCAGTGTTTACAAAGCAAAACAATAATGTCGGACGATTCTGAAGTTGAAAATGACTGATTGTTTCGCTAGAAAAGACCCTTATTCCTCGGCTGGGATTGTGTAGAGCCCTTTGAAGCTGCATTGAAACTGCAATTTGGACCTTCAACCCGTTGGCCACCACTGAAGTCCACTATATGGAGAAAAATTTTGGAATGTTTTCCTCAAAAACCTTAATTTCTTTTCGACTGAAGACAGAAAGACATAAACATCTAGGATGACATGGGAGTGAGTAAATTACCAGGAAATTTTCATTCTTGAAGTGAACTAATCCTTTAAATATAGCAAAATACCTTTCTTTGTCTAAATAAACAACTTTTTCCTTAGTCAAGGGGGTAAAACGGGGGCCGTGCAGAAGTGTGCCACGTGTCGGGGCCGTGGCATGCGGATCATGATCAGACAGCTGGCTCCAGGCATGGTACAGCAGATGCAATCCGTGTGCACTGACTGCAATGGAGAGGGTGAGATTTCATTCATTTTCATTTCATGAACTTGATTTGTGATGGTCTGACTACAACATTTCAATGCATGGCTGCGTTTTTAGGGGAAGTGATTCATGAGAAAGACCGCTGTAAAGAGTGCGAGGGCCGTAAGGTGTGTAAAGAGGTGAAGGTCTTGGAGGTGCACGTGGATAAAGGAATGAAGCACGGACAGAAGATCACATTCAGCGGAGAGGCAGACCAGTCGCCCAACACAGAGCCTGGAGACATTATACTAGTGCTGCAGGAGAAGGAACATGAGGTAACACACACGTACAGACAGATGTTTACTTGGCTATCTAAATATTAATATTACATAGACTTCAATTGTTTTTATATGTGACCCTAGACCACAAAACCAGTCGTAAGTAGCACAGGTATATTTGTAGCAATAGCCAATAATACACTGTATGGGTCAAAATGATCGATTTTTCTTTTATGCCAAAAATCATTAGGATATTAAGTAGAGATCATGTTCCATGAAGATATTTTGTACATTTTCTACCGTAAGTATATCAAAACTTTTTGATTAGTGATATGCATTGCTAAGAACTTTAAAGGCGATTTTCTCAGTATTTAGATTTTTTTTGGCACTCTCAGATTACAGATTTACAAATAGTTGTATCTCAGCCAAATATTGTCCTAACAAACCATACATCAATAAAAAGCTTATTTATTCAGGTAACAGATCATGTATAAATCTCAAATTGACCCTTATGACTGGTTTTGTGGTCCAGAGTCACATATACAGATAGTTATACATTTTCTAACCTAAACCTACCCCTAACAGAAAACTTTAAGTATTTTTACAATTTCAAAAAAAAAAACTTTTACTTTGTTTTCAAACCTCTCACAGGGAGGTTTTTGGAGATTTTGTCAGGTTTTGCTCACTTTTGGGTTCAAATTTGTCTCCAAAATAGTTAAGTAGGTACACACACACACACAATGGGCATATAGTAGCACACTCACTAACTAACTAACTAACAACTATTGTAATTATAGGTTAATTTATTGGTTATTTTGCCCAGCTCTTCCTAAGATAATATGCACACTATAAATGTATTTTGTGCAAAAATGGCATAAAATATAAAGGTTATAATAAAATTGATACATTTGTATTATTAATTAATAATTTAAACTATTTATTTTACCGTTTAATTTATTTAAATCTTAATATATTAAATGTTAATAGTTTTAAAATATTTGTAATATGATTTTTTTTGTATTTACAGTACAATTACTACTCATAACAGCATCATTAGTTGGCTTGCATACACGATTTTCAGTTATAAATTAAATTAAAATTTTATGTTGAATCATGAACATTTTGATAAATGATTCTGATTTATCGTGTTGCACTTTAATTTACATATACGCATATGCTCTTAAAGGGACATACCACTCAGAAATAAAAATGATGTCTTCATTTACTCAGCTGTATGAGACCTTTCTTCTGTTGAACACAACAGAAGTTATTTTGAAGAATGTTGGTAACCACACAGTTGACGGTAGCCATTAAATTGTATAGTATTTTTTTCCATAATATGGAAGCTAATGGCTACCGTCAACTTGAGGCTGAGTAAATGATGTCAGTTTTCATTTGTAGTGAACAATCCCTTTAGGCATAATTGTAGAAGGACAGCAGACAGTATCTAATCACTTTTTGGCAGTTAGGATGTTGCATTATCCACCTTATTTTTCTCTTAAGAGTGGGCACGGTCGTTTGTAAATTGAATGTGTCTGGCTTCTGGTCTCATCTGCGTCCAGCTATTTTTAGCTGTACAAAACAGCGCATTTTGCTGCTTGTGTATTACCTTAATTATGAACACACTGGTTTGTAGTACGAACAGTTTCACCCTTTACTGCACGTCGTTATTCTTCTCGTTAGTTCACTGCGGCGACTTATGATTCAGAAGACTCGCACGTTACCAGAAAACAGATTACTTCTACATTGACAAATAAGGTGGATAAAAATATAACGTGTTTTTCCACTACTTTTAAAGCAGTAATACCAATTATGTCTTTGTTTACAGGAGTTTCGTCGTGATGGAAACGATCTGCACATGGGCCACAGGATTGGCCTGGTGGAGGCGCTGTGCGGATTTCAGTTCATGCTCACGCACCTCGACGGACGACATCTCGTCATCAAATATCCCCCTGGCAAAGTCATAGAGCCAGGTGAGCACGATGTTTTGTCAACGTTTTGTTCTGTTTTTGTAGAACATGCTGTAGGAAATGTTGTTGTGTCTGTTGTCAGGTTCTATAAGGGTCGTTCGAGGGGAAGGAATGCCTCAGTACAGAAACCCATTTGAGAAAGGAGATCTGTACATCAAGTTTGACGTCCAGTTTCCTGAAAACGGCTGGATCAGCACGGAGAAACTAACGGTGAGTTTCAGCAGCCGACAGTGCAGTGCTGCTTAAAGGGATCATTCACTCAAAAATTTAAATTCTGTCTTCATTTACTTAACCCTTAAGTTGACGGTAGCCATTAACTTCCAGAGTATGGAAAAATATACTATGGAATTGGCTACCGTCAACTGTTCGGTTACCAACATTCTTCAAAATAACTTATTTTGTGTTAAATGAAATGATTAAAAATGTTCTAAATAAAGCTGAAATAAAATATAAATTTTAGATTAAACAGAACTGTTTATATTTTTATGATATTTTTTTTTAAGTTAGTGGATTAAAATGACTAAAACCAAAACTGATTAAAGGCTAAATAGAAATATTTAAAAACATAAATTTACTAAAATTAAATTAAACTGAAAATATAATAAAATATAATAATAGTAGTTAATAGTTAATTAATAATGGTAAAAATGTATACTTCTATGCATTTAGATTTTAGTTTAGCATATAGTAGCACTCTAAGAAACAACTATTGTAATTTTCTGTTAATTTATTGATTATTTTCCAGTTCTTTCTTAGATAATGTGTACACAGAACTCTGTAAATGTATTCTGTGCACAAATGGTCTAAAATATAAAGTTTAGAATAAAATTGATCTTGAAAACTGATCAAGATTTAAATTAATATTTAAATGTATTTGAATTTGCTCAATGTTGTATGTGTTAACTAAAATTATTTAACATTTTCTAAAACAAAAAAGCTTAAATAATATATAAATATCAGATTAAAAAGTACTTTTCTTCAAGGAGTACTAAAATGACTAAAACCAGAACTAATTTAAAGCTAAATAGAAAAATTGGAAAACTAATAAAAACAAATTTACTGAAATTAAATAAAAACTGAAAATACAAAAATAAAAGCAATCTTAGAAGTTCATTTATACATCTCTGCTTTTTTTTTTATTATTATTTCATTTTTTTGCCTAGGAAATATTTCTCATTTTAATTCAGTTTAACATGATGTACTAAAAAAAACAACTAAAACTGAAATAAAAATTAATAAAATTATATGGACACAAAAAACAAACAAATAAAAAATGGTATAAAATATAAATATAAGAATAAAATTGGTAATAATAGAATAAATGTATTAGAATTTTAATATATTAAATATTAATATTTAAAAAATATATGTAGTAAGGTTTTTTTTAAATATATTTACAGTAAAATGATTTCTCATAAAAGCATCATTACTTGTGTTGCATACAGGATTTTCAGTTATAATTAATTAATTAATTTAAATGAAAACAATAAATATAAAAATAAAAACTAATGCAATAAAACTAATAAAATACAACTATAATAAAAACTATAATAGCACTAAAGTAACGCTGGAGTGTACCTGACTTTGGCTGATGTGCCCTATTTCTTGTGCATGTCTGTTCACGCAGGAGTTGGAGGATCTGTTGCCGTCACGTACAGAGGTTCCTGTCATCGCAGCTGATGCGGAGGAAGTTGATCTGCAGGACTTTGACATCAGTCAGGGATCGTCTGGTGGTCACCGCCGCGAAGTGTACAACGACAGCTCTGACGAAGAAGGTGGTCCGCACGGTCCGGGGGTGCAGTGCGCCCACCAGTAGTCCCACAATCCTTTGCAAGTTTTTTTGGGGGAATTAATACGATTCCCCTTTGTCGGACAGATTCGATCCCCACCCTCCACGATCATCATATAGTGAACCATACACACACATGCACACACACACACACACTTGCAGTATATATAGACATACTTACACTTATTTACTGCAATCTTACCTACGAGTACACTCATTCATGCACTGTTTTAAAAGAAAAGACAAGCATAACTAAAGGCGAAGCAAAATAATTTATTCATCACTACTTCATTTCCATCGTAGACTTTCACAGTATATACTGTATGCTCTCTGAATATATAAAACTCAATGTCTGTGAGGAGACAGACGGTGTTGTTTAAGTTATAATTAACACACGCACGCACAAATTTGTTAAAGACTGAGGCATTGTGGAGTTTCCTGGAGTTCAATAAAATGTTCAAACGTGTTTCATTATATACTTGCCAGTTATTCAGGCACTGTCAGTCATCTTGTACTGTTGTGCTGGTTTATATTCAACGGCAGGACAGAATAGCATGCATGTGGGCGACACGCTCTCTACTGAGATTAATACGAAGCAAACCAAACTCAGAAGTGTTTTAATGTGCTTACTGTCTATGATCAAGGTATATGAGTCATGCAACTTATTTTTTGCCAAAGAAACACCACAGTCTTCTTAAAAGATCAGCAGCCAATGTGTGCATGCATTGTAAGCACTATTATAAACCTATAGGGGGCGGCATTTATCATTGGCAGTTAGGACAGTGTTTGAACCGTGAATATGAGTTGCTATCGTTCAAACACAGTTTCTTTTGTGCTCATACATCAATAAAGTGGATGAATGTTTTGACCGTGTGCTGTATGTTTGTAAAAATGGGTTTGAGTACGCACTAGCGTCCTTCTTCGGTTTCTGTCATGCGTTGAGCTGTGGGCGCAAGGAGCTCTTTAAACCCAGCCGTGTTTCTGTAAAAACAAAACATTGTTAGATTAGTACAACTTTAATTTTTTTGCTAAAGAGACCTTTATTTTGTTTCAAACTCATACAACAGATTGTTGATGCTGTTATTTTTTAATCACCACAGGTTGTTTCCCATTTCTGTCATGTTAGAAAGAATTATGCTTTGTTAAATCAAATTATGACATAAAAGGGCAGAAAAGTGAGATACCAAGTCATAATTATGAGATAAAAAGAGAAATTATGAGATATAATTCTAAAATGAAAAATATTGTATAAGTGATTTTGTGCATTTCAACTTTTTCATCTCTTAATTATGACAGGTCGTTTTGACAGTTTATTTCCTAAATATGTTTTAGTATGTCAATGTCCACTTTTTATCTTCATCACATTTTTTGACTTTTTATCTCATCATTTTAACTTTTGACTTACTGTCACTTTCCACTTAATTTTCGACATAATTTTGATTTTGGTATCTCATCATTTTGACTTGTCATAATTTCAACTTTTTATTAAAATTACAATTTGTCATTTTCGACTTTGACAATTTTATGTATTAATTTAGAATTTTCACGTGGTGTACTCAATGTTGACTTTTTATCTCATAATTATGATTTGTCAATTTCAGCTTGTCATAATTTTACAATTTTATGTCTTAATTTCAACTTTTATGTCAACATAATTTTGACTTGGTATGTCAATTTTGACATTTTTTTTCCTCATAATTATGATTTGCCAACTTCAATTTGTCGTAATTTGCCAGATTGTTAAAATTTTGACTTTTATCATAATTTTGACTTAGTATATCCATTTTTGCTTTTTATCTATCTTTTGACTATCATAATTTTGACTGTCAATTTTTGCTTTTCTCTCACTATGATTTGTCAATTTTGACTTGTCATAATTGGACAATTTTTGTCAACTTTTTCAAAATTTAGAAAAATTATCATAATTTTAACTTAGTATGGCAATTTTGATGTTTTATCATGATTTGTCAAATTCGACTTGTAATTTGACAGGTTTGTTTTAATTTTGACTTAATTTTGACTTAGCATGTCAATTTTTGCTTTTTATCTCATTTATGATTTGTCAATTTTGACTTGTCATAATTTGACAATTTTCTGTCTTAACTGACTTTTACTATAATTTTGATTTAGTATGTCAATTTTGACTTATCTCTAATGATCTGTCAAATTTGACTTGTAATTTGACAGGTTTCTTAAATTTTGACTTCAATTTTTGCTTTTTATCTCATTATGATTTGTCAATTTCGACTTGTCGTATTTATTATAATTTTGGCTTAGTATGTCAATTTTGACGTTTTGTCTCTTAATAATTTGTCAATTTCGACTTGTCATAATTTTACAATTTTATGTCTTAGTTTTGACTTTTACTATAATTTTGACTTAGTATATCAATTTTGACTTATTTATGATTTGTTAGTTTTGACTTGTCATATTTTGACAATTTTATGTTTTTATTTTGACTGTCAATTTTTGCTTTTTTCTCACTATGATTTGTCAATTTCGACTTCATAATTTGACAATTTTGTCTTAATTTTGACTTAGTATGTCAGTTGTGACTTTTTATCTCATAATCATGATTTGACAATTTCGACTTGTCATAATTTGACATTTTATGTCTTGTATTCGATTTTTAGCATAATTTTGACATACTAAGTCAATTTTGACTTTTTATCTCATAATTATGATTTACCAAAGCATGCTTTTTTTCTTATGTGGCAGAAATGGGTTTCCACAGGTTTCAAGCACCACAAAACAAAACAAAACCAAACAAAAAAAAACACACACACGAGACATAGGGTGATCACTGTCAGAATTAACTAGTTTAGCAAAAGTGCGTATATATTACCTCTCCCGTCTGGTCTGGAGAATGCAGGAGCGTTCTCTCCTCATCTGCTGGAGTTTCTCTCTTACTAAAGTTTTCTGTTGATGCTCATCCTCCTAGAACATTCAATCAATATTTACATCATGTCCACATTGAGGTGTCTGAAAGTATGTGCACATTAATGTGTGTACCTGTCGTAGTGTTTCGGTCAGATGTCTGAGTGTGTCTTCCTGCGTCAAACCCAACAGATCTTCATCTGCCTTCCGACTCTGGACGATGGCCAGTCGCTCTTGAACCTGAACAGAAGGAAACACAATTCACTCATAATTTTTCCCTGCCCTTAAAGTAAACTGCAAATAAAACAGACCCTACTTACTTATTTAGTTCAAATTTCTGGCCTTGTTGTGCACAATTTATCATTGCACTTTATTCCAATAATTCCAATCATTTTTTCTAAATGAATATTTTATTTCATCCAAAAATGTAATGGATTATGAATTTGAAAAAGGTCCACAAAGTATATGGCCTTTTAAAACTAAATATAAATATAAAACGCATGGAAGTCCATTTCCAACAAGCTTGCACTGGTAAATCCTAATTATGACATAAAAAATAGACATGAGGTACTAAGTCACAATTATGAGAAAGAGAAACTAAATTAATAGATACTCATAAGTCATTATTATGAGTCAAAATTATGAGATAAAAGTAATACAGTAATTTGACACAAAGTCAAGATTATAATAAGTCATAATTAAGACATTAAAATTATGAGATAAAAGTCAGTTATGAAGTCATAACAAGAATTTCAACTTTTATAATTTCAATTTCATTTTTCAACTTCAGTTCTCAATTTTTATCTTTACCTCATAATTCTGACTTACCTCAAATTTTGACTTTATCTCAATCGTTTGGCCTAATTCTGACTTTTTGACATAATTATGAGACTTTGTCTCAATTTTTACTTTATCTCAAAATTAGACTGTCATAATTTCTAAGATTTTGACATAATTATGGCTTTATATCTCATAATTTTGACTTTATCTCAAAATTAGACTGTCACAATTCCAAGATTTTGACATAATTATGACTTTATATCTCATAATTTTGACTTTATCTCAAAATTAGACTGTCACAATTCCAAGATTTTGACATAATTATGACTTTATCTCAATTTTGATTTGATCACAAAATGACATTGACTTTATCTCATAATTTCAATTTATTTAAAATCTTAAAATCATTATGCCGTAATTCCAACTTTTTAAAATAATTATGATTTTTTTATAATTTCAACTTACCTAAACTTTTGACTTTATCTCAAAATCATTTTGTCATAATTCCAACTTTTTGACATAATTATGATTATATATCTCATAATTTTGACTTTATGACAAAATTACACTTTCTCACTAATACACTAATTCCAGTTTACCTAAACTTTTGACTTTATCTCAAAATCATTTTGTCAAAACTGACTTTTTGACATAATTGTGACTATATCTCATAATTTTGATTTACACTGTCATAATTCCAAGATTTTGATAATTCCATAAATATGAAGTAAATTTGACTTTACTTCAAAATTATACTGACTTTATTTTAGAATTTCAGCTTATCTAAAATTTTGACTTTATCTTCAAATCATTATGCCATAATTCCAACTTTTTGACATAATTAAATCTATATCTCAATTTCAACTTTATCTCAAAATTAGACTGACTTTATTTCATAATTTTAACTTTTTATATCATAATTATGTACATTTTTGTCATAATTATGATTTAGCAAAGCATGTTTTTTTTTCATGTGGCAGTGTGCTTTCAGAAACACACCACACATTTTAAAGATGGCCCAGAAATGCCATATAGCATGAGTTTTCTCACTCTGAGCAGTTGTCTGTCTCGGTCTCGTTGCCAGCGTCGCTCTGCTCTCCTCTGGATGTCTACTAGGCAGCGCATCGTGGCCTCCCGCTGCAGCTGCTGCTCCTTGCCCGCTCTCTCACAGAGCTCCTCGTTCCTCTGCCCCTGAAGCGATGCCTCCATCTCATGGGTCCCGAATGTTTGTGTCGGTTCCCTGTCTGGGAAATGAACACTTGCTGGTGCTGTGTTGCTGTCTGTTGTGTCAGTGTTTTGTAGCAGCTGTGGAGCAGCAGGTGGTGTTTGCCCGACCTGCTGGGTGTCACTGAATGTGAACTCTCCATCTCTAATGCCCTCCTGACATCAAAATAAAATAATAAAATACTATTTTATAAAGAAAATACTAATATACATATCATATTATAAAAGTAATATAAAAAATAATTTAGTGCATGATTAGCACATTGGGGACACTTCAGATAACAAAAAAAGGTTGATAACCTCTGATTTAACAATTCCTAATATCACATATTATTCATTACAGAAATAATGCACATAGCAGAGAACACAGGACACTTTATTATGGGCCAAAAGGGAAGCTAAAGATGGACCAGAGGTAATTTGAAGTGATTGTCTTACTGTGATGAAGCTTGAATGGTCTTCTTGGATCTGTGTCTTTCCTTTCACGCGGTCTGTGTGATCTGAATGCATTTCTTCATATTGTTCACTTGGCTGCAGCGAGACGGAGCTTATGTTTTCCTGTGTGTAAATGTGCACATCATGTGAAGTTGTGTCCACATCTGTATCCTCATGCACTGCAATAGACACGGCCTCCACTTCCTGTTGAGCCGAGGTCACTTCCTGCAGAATGAACAGTTTGAGCTGTTTTAAGACAGAGTGCATGTGTTTGTGTGTATGAACAAACCTGAATGTGATTCTCTCTGTGGGCTGGTTTGCTCCAGGCCAGTGTGATCAGAGAGTTTTGTTTCTCCACTGAAATCTCCTGAGGGTCTCCGTTGTTCTCAGTGTGTCTTTCTCTGTCTCCATCTCTCATTTCCATCATGCTTTCTTCATCTCTTGGGTCTCTGACACACAAGATCTCTAAATATGGAGTGTCTTCTGGATCTAAAGCCATGCCACAGCCTTCAAACACAAAAATGCAAAACAAATGCATTTATCACAAAAATATCAAGCAGCATAACTGTTTTTAACATTGATAATGATAATTGATAATGAAATGTTTCCTGAGCAGGAAATCAGTAAATTAGAAAGATTTCTGAAGGATCAAGTGACACTGAAGACTGGAGTAGTGATGCTAAAAAATTCAGCTTTGCATCACAGGAATTAATTCTATTTTACAATATATTAAAATAGAAAACAATTATTTTAAATTGTAATAATATTTTACATTATTACAGTTTTTACTGTATTTTTGATCAAATAAATGCAGCCTTGGTGATCATCAGAAAAAATACAGATCAAACCCAAAACTTTTGAATGGCAGTGTACATGCATATAAAACACTTTCTTGCATCCCTGTTTAATGCTTCATCTTTAAGGCATTATATTAATGGTCTGGCATATGAATGTTTGTCATTTACCAGTGCAGAGTTCTTGTTTTTCACCAACTGACGGCTCCTCCTGTTCCTGTTCAGTCCTTTCTCTCTCCTAACAGAGACAGAGAAAACAGCTACTATACTGTATTCTTTTCAACTGAATATCCAGATAATCTCCATAAGTGACACTTCTTCAATAGTTTCTTGAACTTTCTGTATATCGAGCCATTTCTCACTAGACAGAGTTCTTGAATCGGCAACAGGGTATTCTGGATATTATAGAAATTCTTTATGTTACACTAGTATAGGTTCTTCAGATCACTGCATACACTGTTAAAAATAAAGGTTCTTTTTTGGCACTGATGATTCCATTCCAGAACTTTTAACATCCATGGAAACTTTCTGTTGCACAAAAGTTTCCTTATAGTGGAAAAAGATTCTTTAGATCTTTAGTTCTTTAGATTATTAAAATGTTTTTCACACTAAAAAGTGTTCTGTTTCAGAACTGTTCACTGAAAGGTTCTTTGGGAAACCAAAAATGGTTCTTCTATGACATTGCTGTGAAAACCCCCTTCTGAAACCTTCATGTTTTAAGAGTGTAAGTTCTTCAGATCTCTGCATAGACTGTAGGTATCATCTGTTAAAGGAGAAGTACATTTCTAGAATGAAAATTTTCTGATAATTTACTTACTCCCATGTCCTCATGTTCATGTCTTTCTTTCTTCAACTGTAAATAAATGTTTTAAGGAAAACATTCCAGGATGTTTCTCCATATGGTGGGCTTAAATGGTGTCTAATGGGTTGAAGGTCTAAATTTCAATTTCAGTGCAGCTTCAAAGGGCTCTACATGATCCCAGCCGAGGAATAAGAGTCTTATCTAACGAAACAATCAGGCATTTTCAAAGAAAAATACAATTTTTAGCCACAAATGCTCATCTTGCACTAACTCAACACTACATATTACATAATCACGCATGTGTGACGTAGGCAGAAGTACCAGCAGCAGAAGCCTTCCCTGGGTCCTAAAGCTCCATCGGTAAGGAGTTTTATTTCCGTAGGGGGGCACTGTTCGCGTACTTCTAATAAAATTAAAGTAAAATACACAAAAAACACTGTTTCTGATTACATAAAGCAGTAATTGATGTCAATGAAACCATAAGTATGTTTTGATTTAAAGGTCAGAAGCTATAGCTTACATGAATAAAAAAATAAAAAAATAACAAACATGACACTTGTAAATTAAATAATTTTATATATACTGATTTATTCAAGAATGTTACATAATAATACATTTTTTAAACAAATAATGAGCTATAAAAGATTTTCTGAATTTTTTCAACTCTTTTGCTTTAGACCAGCTACAAATGTTAAATCTTAAAATAAAAAGTTAAGGTTGCCACTGCATTTTTCTAGGGGAAAAATATGCAGCGATTCATATATTGTTTCTTTATAGTTATTTTCAAAGCTTTAATGTACTGTCATTATAAAATAAGTTAATTTTTATTTAATTCTAACAAATAAGTTTAAATGAAAGTTAAAAATGATTTGCTTATAATTTCTGCACACGAGATATATCGGCTATCTGCAAAAATGAGTTGAAAAATATCTGCATATCGGATATCGGCAAAAATCCAATATCGCTATATATCTATATATATTAGGGACTAATTTATATTAGTCCCTAATATAAATTTTTATTTTTTTAAGAAAATGACAGATCGTTTTGCTAGATAATACTCTTAATCCTCGGGCTGGGATCATTTAGAGCCCTTTGAAGCTGCATTTAAACTGCATTTTGGAAGTTCAAACTCGGGGTCACCACTGAAGTCCACTATATGGAGAAAAATCCTGGAATGCTTTCCTCAAAATTTTTTATTTCTTTGCGACTGAAGAAAGAAAGACATGAACATCTTGGAAGACATGGGGGTGAGTAAATTATCATGAACTTGTGGGTGTAAAAGTGAGGCCTTGCTAAATATCTAGTCCATAAATGATTTCATGAAACACAAAGAATCTAATATGGTGAAGGATCTAAAAGCATGATTTATGATTGATAATGTGTAAGCGTGGAAGTAATTTGTCATTACAGTGTTAGCATTCACTGTGCTGGTGCCTCTGCTGGCGTGCGCTGGTACACGTGACTGCAAAACTTCATGCAGGTTGTGGAAACTGGGTCTGTGAAATTCACTCTCATATTTGCGAAGCAAAGTCCAAAGACCCTCAGGTTCCTGAGAAGTGAAAGAGACATTATTCACACAATAAACATCATCTGCTCTGCACACTGTCATGATGCATTCAGAATGTTTGTTTTACTTACTTATTCTCTAACTTTATTATGATACTTGCATTTTCTGTTTTAGCTTAGTTTAAATTTGATTTGACAAATACACTGTTTATACTATGATGCTGTTCAAAATGCAATACTTGCTTGCTGTATACTGTAATGTGTGTGAGATTCACCAAATCTGGCAGAGAGTTTAAAACAGTCCAGGCCTCATCTTCATGTGCTTGTGTCAGCTGGGTCAGCAAATGAGTGGCACATTCCCCCCATGACACATCTATCCCAGAACACCCTGGGGCGAACGGTCCAGTATAAGAACCATGTGCTTCCTGTAGAGAGGCTTTAATCTGCTGCAGGCTCCACACACAGCTCTGATCCACCTCGTTTCCATGAACCACATCTGAAAGATAGACACGTATACACACTTTAATGAAAACCAGAAGCATATTTTACTGCTGATGTGCTTGTAAGTTACTAGTCACTTCAGTAAGTTCACCTAAAAATGAACTCATATTAGTTTGTAAAAACATGCGGGTGAGTAAATGATCATAGGATAATCCTTTTTAAGTGATCTATCACTTTCTGTAGTGGTGTTTGTGTTTTTATATGTAGTTGATGTTGTTAACTGTTGTTTTTCTGAATGTTTTCCTCAAGGTCACTCAGTGAAAGCCTGTGCAAAATCTCCACCAATCGTTTCCGTTCCTGCTCCTGGCACATAACCAAAAAGTGCAGCACAGCCTGATGGGTACAAAATAAATAATCTGTAATTAAAGCGTAGATAACACAAGCATATTAGGCAAATATTTCTGCCTTCAAGTCTCACATGAATCTACATATTTAAGACATTAAATACTTTTATTTAGCAAGGATGCATAAAATTGACAGTAAAAAGATTTATAATGTTGCAAACAATTTCTATTTCAAATAAATGCTGTTGTTTTGAACTTTCTTTTCATCATAAATACCTGAAGAAAATGTATTATGGTTTCCACAACTGTTTTCAACACTGAGCAGCAAATCTGCATATTAGAATGATTTCTGAAGGATCATGTGACATTAAAGACTGGAGTAATGATGCTAAAAATTCAGCTTTGCATCACAGAAATAAATTACTTTTTAAAATATATTTAAATAGAAAACTGTTCTTTTAAATTGTAATAATATTTCACAATATTACTATTTTTTACTATATTTTTTTTAAACAAATAAATAGTCTCTTATGCCTTGGTGAGCACCTAATTTAATTCCTACCAAAATCCCTTGAACTTATAACATAACATACTGCAACTTCTGAACGCACAAATAGGAATTTGGAGGAGTGTCATGTATATGTGCAGACGCAGTACCTGTTGTGCACAATTTCCTGTTTTCCAGCCCTGCTGTTTTTTAGCAGTGGGATCCAGATTTTGCTGAAGCCAGATCCTGGTGAGATCCTGACTGACTGAACCTCTCAAATAAGGCCTAGAGCACACAGAAATGATTTTTAATTCAACACATCTCGGAGTGAAAGTAAACACACTTTGGAGTGAAAGTAGGTGGCTGTGTCAGCATGTAATATTTTAAATAGAGATGATGTGTCCACTTCCCATATTTAACATGCTCACCATCTGTCCCAGTGCTGTCTGGCGACCAGCAGCGCAGTGTAGGACTGATTCTCTCTCTCGGCTCTCCTCACAGCGACACACATACTGAGATATATAACACGCAGAGCTTTCTGTCCCAATCTGCAGGAGCAATAAATCACAACATCTGCAACCATTAGCACATGTTTAATATTTCAGATTGATATTGGCATTAAAAGGTCATGCTTAACTTGCATTCTCAGACTGCCACTAAGGGTGCTATAATGCATAAACTGTCTTCTCCTGTATTTCATTTTCTTCAGGTCATCATGTGTCTGGCCTAAATCAGCTTTATGTGAAATATTTAAGACTGCTGACTGATGCTTTAAGCTAATTACATGCATTTATGAGAATCCATCAACCAATGAACACAACAGAATGACCTGTTTATGAGAGCGCTGATCGATTCCTTCTCATCTTGATAATGTGACTCCAGTTCCGACAGGAAGATGACAGCAGACCAAGCCTGTTCCCTCGGTTTAGACGACCAAGCCTGATCTCTAGGTTTAACGCTCTCAGGACAGCCTCGCAAGACCACAGAACCACAGCTCCTACCATATTCATCAAATATAATTAAGTAATAATGTATTTGGTAATGCTTTAATTGACGCTTTTATATACAGTTGAGGTCAAAAGTTTAATAATCTGCAAAATGTTAATTATTTTATCAAAATAAGAGGGATCATACAAAATACATGTTAATTTTTATATAGTACTGACCTGAATAAGATATTTCACATAAAAGACATTTACAGTCGACAAGAGAAAATAATAGTTGAATTTATAAAAATGACCCTGTTCAAAAGTTTACATACGCTTGATTCTTAATACTGTGTTGTTACCTGAATGATCCACAGCTGTGTTTTTGTTTAGTGATAGTTGTTCATGAGTCCCTTGTTTGTCCTGAACAGTTAAACTGTCTGCTGTTCTTCAGAAAAATCCTTCAGGCCCCACAAATTCTTTGATTTTTCAGCATTTTTGTGTATTTGAACCCTTTCCAACAACGACTGCAACTATTGCAGAAGGTTCAAACGCTTACTGATGCTCCAGAAGGAAAAACCATGCATTTAAAGCTGGGTGGGGGTGAAAACTTTTGAACAGAATGAAGTTCATTGTACATTTTTCCTGTTTTGACTAAATATCATGTGTTTTTCATTTAGTACTGCCCTTTAAAAGCTACACAAGATACTTACGTTTCCCAGAAGACAAAGTAAGTTAAATTTACACTGATTTTCACATTTCAAAAGTTTAATGCATTGTGTTTCCTTCTGGAGCATCAGTGAGCGTTTGAACCTTCTGTAATAGTTGCATATGAGTCCCTCAGTTGTCCTTAGTGTGAAAAGATGGAACTCAAAATCATACAGTCATTGTTGGAATGGATTTAAATACATAAAAATGCTGAAAAACCAAAAATTTGTGGGACCTACAGGATTTTTCTGAAAAACAGCAGGCAGTTTATCTGTTCAGGACAAACAAGGGACTCATAAACAACTCACTAAACAAAAAAAACCACACACACACAGCTGCAGATCATTCAGGTAACAGCACAGTATTAAGAATCACGTGCATGTAAACTTTTGAACGGGGTCATTTTTATTATTGTGGACTATATGTAAACGTCTTTTATGTGAAATATCTCATTCAGGTCAGTACTAAATAAAAAATAACACGCATTTTATATGATCCCTCTTATTTTGGTAAAATAATTAACATTTCGCAGATTTTGCAAGGTGTATGCAAAATTCTGACCTCAACTGTATAGAATGCATATAAAAGTATTTTGGTAACACTTACAATAATTCCCATTAGTTAACATTAAATTTATCTTTAATTAAAGCATTAACTAACAATGAGCAGTACATTTATTACAATATTCATTCATCTTTGTTACTGTTAATAAAGTGTTACTTACAATATAGTTTCATAATTATATTTGAGTTTAAACACCAAATACAGTATATAATCTGCATTTACAGATGCACAACTAACTAGTAGTACCTGTAGCACCGGAGGGCCCCAGGAAGTCCACACACCTGAACCCAGTCTCTGTGTCTGAATGCCAGCTCTACACACACTCCTAATTCACACACACATTCTGTCTGATCCCACACTGACATTGAGTCCCACCAAACAACACCTGCAATGCAATGCAAAAAGATACTGTTAAACTATTCTGTGAAAGTAAGCATTTATGATCTCAGAGTATCTATTACCATACTCATCCTGTAACATCTCTCTGTACAGCCGCTCTCTGATGATCTCATATTTGTAATACAGGAGCTGGAGGATGTCGGTAGTGCTGGGACAGATCCTGACCGGTCGCATGATGCCGGCGTTCCTCTGAGAAAGAGACGGTAGGACACTCCACACGCCATCAAGAACAAGTCTGAATTGAAAGCAGGAGAAGTATATGGTGAATTTGTTCAAATGGGATTGTGAGCAGCTGAATGAATAAGTGTGTTTAAAAAACCTGATGTAAAGTCTCTTGGCTCTGTTCTGAAGATACAAGATACTAAACTGCTCTGGATCCTGCTCCTAGAACAAAATAATACAAAGTGTGCACACATATATTTAGCAGACACCTTTCTCCAAAGCAATTAACAAATAAGTGAATGATCACGAGGTAAAACGATGATTAACTAAAAATATACTGTCTGAATACTCGATTCTGATTGGCTGGCAGGTCTGCATTAAACCCATTTAATATTAAGTTAGTTATTCCAAATCATCATTGCTTGATATTGCAAATAGGTGTGTCTTATTATATTATTTTAATGTATTATGTTAATTATGAACACACTGGTTTGTAGTGCAAACAGTTTCACCGTTTACTGCACATTGCTATTCTTCTCGTTATAGTGGCTAATGAATCGGAAGTCTCGCTCATAGGCTTACTTCCACATTGAAGAAGAAGGTGAATACTTCGTTCAAATAAATGTGGTCATGCTGCACTGTTTTATCTCTGTGTCTGATTTGAAGCAGGCAGAATGCTAGCGATAACAAGCTGTATTTGACGAAAATAACCATCATTTTTACCCTTCCAGTCAAACATTGTGCTGCAAACATCATTAACAGCTTTAACTTCTCAATACTGGCAAATGAACTTGGTATATGCAGAATAATGCATGGCTAGCTGTGCATTAAATGATTTTAATGCACAACATGAAGGCCACCCGACACGAAGCAGACAGTAATATAATATACTAGAATATAAAAATATGACTTCGGTTTTCTACCTGTTGTCTGGAGCTGAAGTTAATTGTTGAGGATTGTGTGTTTTGTTTAGGACTGATTCTACCAGCCTTCAACATCTGGAGATCCCAGAACAGCTACAGAAATACAAGCCATTCATATTGTTTAATTTAGAATAAGTTAATTAATTTGTATAACTTCACAATTTATATAATATAATTTCACATTTTGTGACCATGGACCACAAAACCAGTCATAAGGGTCAATTTTGCGAAATTGAGATTTATACATACCATGAATGCTGAATAAATAAGCTTTCAATTGATGTATGGTTTGTTAGGACAGGGTAATCTAAGGGTTCAAAAATGTTTTAATATATTTATGGTAGGAAATTTACAAAATATCTTCATGGAACATGATCTTTACTTAATATCCTAATGATTTTTTGGCATAAAAGAAAAATCGATCATTTTGACCCATATAATGTATTGTTGTTGGCTATTGCTACAAATATACCCGTGCTACTTAAGACTGGTTTTGTGGTCCAGTGTCACAATTGACATGTTTTTTAAATTGAATCACTTAAAATACCCAAAACAAAGATAAATACTATAGCTGATAAGGCAAAGGTTCACTGTAAGGAAGTTTTTTTTTTTTTTTTTCATTTAATTTCATATTTCATTTAATCCTAAAAAGCAGCACAATGAAATGTGCAATTGAAAAATACCTGTGAAAAATTTCTTCATATCAACATGGCACATTGTGACACATTTTCTGACTGTTTAGAGCATTTATTTTCAGTCTAAATTCTCAATTCATTGTCAGACTAGTTGCAAAATCTAAATTTATGTACATATTAATCACACTTTTACAAAAAAAAATTGCACTTGAAAATGAAAAATCTAAATTAATTATATATATATATATATACATATATACATAAAACATGTATTTATTGTAATATACATGTTCTTACTTTAGATTATGAAGTAATGTGGCAAAGTATTACAGTGAAATACAGACGGAATTAAATGAAATAAATACCTGTTCTCTGTTCTCACGCTGTTTCTCCATCGCTAGGAGAACATGCAAAACTCCTCTGGCTGAACATGACAAGCCTCCACTTTGACCTCTGACCTGAACACATTACAAAGCATTTCCTTTTGGTTTCTCTTTTCTATCTCATTCATGAGATTCTGACACAGCAAGTCTTGTTCACCTGTGAAATTGCCCTCTTTGTCTCGTCCAGGCTGGCGGTGATGAGAAAGACGCTTCCATAGAGCGAACAGATCATGTCCACACCGACCTCATCATCCTCATGTACACCAATCGACTCACACACCAATTGCAAACACTCTTCCATCCTAAAAAAGACAAAAGCACTCAATGTAAGCTCAGCTGCTCGTCTCAAATGCCTTTGAATAAAAAAATATACATTTAAACAAATCACGAAACGAGTTCTTGCTGTGCATCACGATCAAATTCAAGTATAACAGCTAGTTCTACCTAACATAATTCAAACAGGAAAAGGGAAAGTATCTCACCTGTTCGATGAGTTTATCTTCATGAATCATGCATGATAGCAACAAAGCCACGTCTGTTGCTGAGGAAACCGATAAGAGTCAGATTACAAAAGACATTCAGCGCATTCTTCCTCAGACAAATCAGACACTCAATCAACAACAATACTTAAGCAAACAAACACCAAAAAGCCTGGCTGAATCCTATATAGACAGCTATGACAGACTTTACATTTTTGGTTCAATTTTACCATTTAGGATTTATATTAAGTTAAAATTACATTTACGCTGTATATCAATGTTTCTGCAAGAAACATTGATATACAAATTAAAAGGGTAATGCGAATAAACCATTTTAGATGCAAAATAAGAACAAACACAGGATGAGTAAAAGTAGGACTTTTTGTGTAAACTTGTGACACAAGTAACCATAAGAATAACATGTTTATGATTTACACAAAAAATGAGTTTACACATCCAGAGAACGCCAATGCATCTGATGAATATAAAAAATGACATACATAACTCAAAATAATTACGTGAAGGCACTGTTCAATTTAGCCTTTATTGTGCTTCTATTTTTGTATAAAGATGCGCTGTCAGTGTTGTAAATGAAGTGTCTTTATAACATACTGCTTATAATAATATGAATTTAAAGTGAGTAACAAAATATTTAAAACACAATACCAGTGCAACAGCAAAAAAAAAGAAAGCCCTATCAAAAAAGGGCAGCTATAACAATGCAGATTTGCAGTTCAAACTAGTTAAAGAGTAAAAGTCCAGAAAAGCAACTTATGGCATATGAAAATAAAAGAAAGCTTTTTCCTCTTTTTACTCTTGTTCTGTGATGAGAAAAAGAGATAAACTTTGTCCATCTGGCTTAAAACATGTACATTAGCTCCAAACACAGGTTAACAGTGTCCTATAATCACTCAGAAACACTTACACACAGTAGCACCAATAAAACAACTTAACAAACAACTAAATGCGGTATACAGTAGATGACTGCTTATGTGGTTTGTGATATAAAGTAAAAATTAAATGTGCTTTTTAAAGTCAACATAAAACTCCATTCGCAATTCGGGGATGCCCGTTCATGAGGATACTTTTTTTTTTTAATTTGTGGCTTTATCTCACAATCCTGAATTTATTCTTGCAAATATGAGAAAAAAGAATTGTGAGCTACAAATTCAGAATTGTGAGACTATGCAATTCTGAGATTTTATCTCACAGTTCTGTTTTTCTCAGAATCCTGAGAGTTTGAATTGTGAGATAAAAAGCACACGGAAACAAGCATCCATAGTAATTTGATGTATTTCTGAGTTAAACTGGATATTTTAAATGATTTTTTAATATTACAAACATTTTTTTAAATAACATATACTAAAGAATCTTACAGAATAAGACCAGGAATACGAATGAAAAAGAAATGAAGCAAATTCTGAGTTCATGTTGACTTGAAGAGCTTGTTGTGGTTCATCAGATATCGCGATTAACTGATTTGATTCCACGTGATGTTCGGTGGAGTTTTCGGGTCTCAGAGATTCCCGAGGATAATTTTTGGGCATTTCTCGGGGGCGATGCAGTGGGCATTGTGTTCCACCAGGCCAGCTGGACACTGGCATCCCGGCACACAGGGTTTGAAGCAGTGAGCCTCGATCACGCCAAGTGGCACGTCTTTATTAAAACACGTCTTAGGACACGGCGGCCCGCATTCATCAAACACATAACCGCGGTCCAACGGACAACCCACAGCTGTGGGGATGAAAAAGAGAAAGGATAGTTATACTAAAGCAGAACAAATTACTTAAATTTCCCCTTACGCAAAGAAAATACATGTCCTTATGTGTTAACCTTATTACATATATTCAATTATTTAATGCATACTGCAAATACATCACCAGTCAAAAGTTTTTGAACAGTAAGTTTTTTTTAATGTTTTTATAGAAGTCTCTTCTGCTCACCAAGCCTGCATTTATTTGATTCAAAGTACAGCAAAAACAGTACAATTTTGAAATATTTTCACTATTTAAAATAACTGTTTTCTATTTAAATATATATTTTAAGTGTAATTTATTCCTGTGATGCAAAGCTGAATTTTCAGCATCATTACTCCAGTCACATGATCCTTCAGAAATCATTTGTTTCAGGATTGTTTGATAAATAGAAAGACTCAAAGATCAGCTTTTATCTGAAATAAAAAGCTTTTGTAACGTTATACACTATACCAAATACTATACCTATACTTTACCAAATACTATGCATTATACACTATACCATTTTGTTTTTTTTTTTATAGAAATGAATACTTTTTATTTAGCAAGGATGCTTTAAATTGATCAAACGTAATGATAATACAAAAGATTTTGATTTCAGATAAATGCTGTTCTTCGGAACTTTCTATTCATCAAAGAAACCTGAAAAATTCAACTCTGCTGATTTTTTCATAATAATAATAATAATAATAGTTTTTTGAGCAGCAAATTAGAATATTGGAATGATTTCTGAAGGATCATGTGACTGGAGTAAAGTTGCTAAAAATGCATCTTTGAAATCACAGGAATAAATTACATTTTAAAATATATTTAAATAGAAAGCAGTTATTTTAAATAGTAAAAATATTTAAAAATGTTACTGTTTTTGTTGTACTTTGGATTATATAAATGCAGGCTGGGTGAGCAGAAGAGACTTCTTTAAAAACATTAAAAACCTTTGACTGGTAGTGTATATAACATATTGTATTAATATTTTATAATATATTGAATAATTCACCAGGAATTGCTGCTTTTTTAAATTATAGAAAAATACGTGACAATATACACCACAGATCAAAAGTTTTAGAATGGTGGGGGGTGATGTAGCAATATTTTGAAATATTTTTATATTTACTGCTTTCTATTTGAAAATTTAAAATTATAATTTATTCCTGTGATGTAAAGCTGAATTTTCAGCATCATTACTTCAGTCTTCAGTGTCACCTGACCCTACAAAAATCATTCTAATATGCTGATTTGCTGTTCAAGAAACATTTCTGATTATCACCAATGTTGAAAACAGCAATTTAGGGTTATTTTTAGGATTCTTCAATGAATAGCATTTGAAACAGAATATTCCCCTATCATTTTATTTCATAAGGGTCAGCTGTACAGCTCTACAGAAGACAAATGTCATTATCAAGCTCAATTTAGTTCAATGATGATTCAATTATTTATTCAATAACTGTCATGTTCATCATAAAACAAATTCAATTTAGCTATAAAGCAGCTCTACAGAAAACAACAGTATCATTATTCAGTCTTGATTCGATTCAGTTTAAATAACACTGTCAACACTGCGACGTTCATCAATTATAAAATAACGGGAAAAAATAAAAATATTTTAAAGTGAACATACTGTAAATGTATATCTCACTCACCACAGAGTGTTGGTGATCTCCACTGCAGGATAACTCCAGCTTCACGGCACTCAGATGCGTAAGCCTCCAACACGGCACACAAACACTCGTCCGTACTGGATCCGCAGGCACACAGATCATACACGCACGAAGCATAGAACATCTCGGGTGGCACCAGCTTATGACAGCGCTCAAACACGGGCGACTTCAGCACTGCACAGCGAGCGTTCGCAGTCTTACGGGCCGAGTAACCAGCTTTATTACATGGATTAATATTTATCGCGTCAGGACACTGAAGACTTGGATTTCCACTGCCCACCTGCAAGTAGATCGAAGTATATATAGTTTAACATTTATTTGAAATACATTATTAATTAATAACACAGGCAAAGACAGCATGAAGATGTTTTAGTGTTTTAACCTTCCAGTTGTTTCCAAACACTGCTTCAGAGTTGGTGATTTGTCCATTGCGTAGTTTCATGTCGTCCTGAGGATAGTTATTGAAGTTGCCGCATAAACCACACATCTGCTTCTTGTAGGTACCAGGAACACTGACTTCCAGATGAGAACGGCCATTCCACAACACCTTACATCACAATTCATAAAAAAATATTACAAATGAATGAAAATTAATGTAGGTTATCCATATAAATAATCTGGTCTAGGAAAAATTAGATTATTGATAGCAGGATTAGCAAGTTAGTAGCATAATTAGCAAGTTATTAGCATGTTGTTAGCATGATTAGCAAGTTATTAGCATGTTACTAGCATGATTAGCAAGTTATTAGCATGTTGCTAGCATGTTTTTAGCATGATTAGCATGTTGCTAGCATGATTAACAAGTTATTAGTATGTTGCTAGCATGCTTTTGGCATAATTAGCATGTTACTAGCATGATTAGCAAATTACTAGCACATTGCTAACATGTTTTTAGCATGATTAGCATGTTACTAGCATGATTCTAGCATAAAATCTTGTTTATGATGTTTCTTTCCTACAAGAGACTGAATACAGAGTGAATTTATGTAGAAGCTGTACCTTCAGCCCAACATTGGTGTTCATGAGGATGGTGTTGGTCTTGCGCTCCAGGTAAACATACGGTTCTTTAAGAAACGGCAGAGAGACTTGCTCATAATCAACCTGATGCATCAAAAAAAAGAGGAAGAAAAATTAGCAATAAGCAAAGCTGTGAATATTGAACATAGATAAAAGTGTCTAAAGTAAAGTTTAAGGTAAAAACAACTGATAATTTGGCTTAGGGTATCCCAATTTTGATTTGATGAAAGTTTAAGCTGAGGAAATTTAAGTCAATTAAAAGCTAATAAATTAAAAATAAATAATAAAAAAACAACAAAATAAAATGAAATAAAATTACATTATATAAAATAAAATTGCTAAAAAGATTTACCTGTATGTCATGTGACCATTAACCAACATAAATGTAATGTAAACAAGCACATATGTTCAAAAATAGTTTGAAATCTACTAAATAACATGTGCATGGTATGCAATGAAAATGTTTAAACACCTCTGTAGAACATATTACCTTGACAATCCAGTCCTGAAGCAGATGTACCACAGTATCTCCAATAAACACGGTCACTTCTTTAGTCCAAGACACTCCCTTACGTCCCCGGTCCTCATTAGACACATGAACACTTTAACATAAACACAAGCGTCTGTTCAGACTATGCACATATAGACTACACTTTTTAAATATGTTGCTAACTTTCATTTTTGGGTAAATTATCCCTTTAATGTACAAAATTCACTACTGTTCAAAAAATTTGGTGTCAGTCTCATGCTCACTTATTTGATCAAAAAATACAGTAAAAACAGTAATATTGTGAAATGTTATTACAATTTAAAATAACTGTTTTCTATTTGAATATATTTTAAAATGTAATTTATTCCTGTGATGCAAAGCTGAATTTTCAGCATCATTACTCCTTCAGTGTCACATGATCCTTCAGAAATCATTCTAATATGCTGATTTGCTGCTCAAGAAACAATTATTATTATTATCATCAATGAAAACAGACATGCAGCATTTTTGTGGATATTTTGTGGACTGTGATATTTCAGAGCAAAAAGTTCAAAAGAAGAGCATTTATTTAAAAGATTTGTTTTGTAACATTATTAATGTCTTTACTGTCACTTTTAAACAATTCTATGCATCCTTGCTGAATAAAAGTATTAATATCTTTAAAAAAAATCTGACTGACCACAAACTTTTAAACAGTAGTGTAGGAGTGGGCAATATGACCAAAATGAGTAATTTTATTTCACAGTAACGATATATATCACAATATACTTATTTTTGCTTTAAATAAGGTCATCAAAATGTTTGATACCATGGAAATTTCATAATTCTTTTCTAAAACTAAAACTAACACCAGCCTAAATTAAAAAAAAAAAATTATTGAAAACAAATAAACAGCCAGCATTAAATAAGAGTAAGAAACTAATTACAAGCAATAGGATAAAAAATTGTTGAACAAGTAAGAAATGCTCCATATATTGTATTAAAAAAATCTAATGTTTCTAAGTTACTAAGTCTAAGTTACAAAAGTGATTTAGTCAAAAGCAGTGAGAGATTTTCTCTCTTTTGTTGTTTGTTTCATGAATGACAAACAGAAGGAATATTAGACTGGCATCACTTTAAGAGCAGCCCAGATCCAATATACTGTTACACGTGTTTTATTTCTTAGCTGTTTGCTTTCACTTAAGACCTAAATTACTGTGTTTATGAGAACACTTGCAAAGATGGGCATTTTGACACATACAATAGTGTGTATTTAACCATGGCAAAAAGTGGCAAAAATAATTCTCTCTCAGACAGCACTCGCATATTGCAAAATGAGTTCTCTTTTGCAGCTGATTGTGTTTCAAAGACTTTAAATCACTTGTTTTAAAACCACAATGGTTAAAAAACAAGTTTTCGTGACTTTTGTGAATGCATGTAACCGCAATAGAGATGATAATCCATAATCTCAACCAGCTGACATATTTCTGCCAGTTCATTGTGAATACCGGTATATCGCCCACCCCTACGTCTAGATATGAGTGAGGCAATATACTAAGCACCTGAAGTCTCCGCCCTCACAGTCCTGAGCCAGAACATATGTGCACGTCCCCTGGAAGTTCACCATCTTTCCATCAAACGTTCGGTAGTGAGGGTCTCCAAACACAACACAGGTGGCGGCGTGAGGAATGCAGTGAGGACAACACATTCCCGGTACCTGAGCTGGCGTTTCATCCTGAAAACACACAAATGTTGTATATATTCAACTCAATTATACTTTATAGGCCCAAAATGTCATCACTATCCAAAAATATCCTCACCAATATAGTAAAACCTCTCAAACACCGATTTGTGAGATATATACAGTAATCTCAAAGGTGTCATGTCATCTTACCGAGGCACATGTGAGTGTTGGGCACCTCTGGGTTTGGCAGTGCACGTCTCCATACACACAGGTGCAGGATGTACACTCGTCCACCTCCCAGTGGTCATTGTGGTTGTATCGCTGTCTGTCGTACACACAGTGTCCATGAGCTTCTTTGGAGTAAACTACAGATATGATGGCTGTGCATTCAGGACAGCACTTCCCAGGGTTCTTCACTTTGATCGATCCATCCAGACATTCGAGAGGAGGACACTCCTGCAGATCACACTTGATATGCCCTTGCTAAAACACACACACACACACATATATATTAGGGCTGGCATACGATTAATCGTGATTAATCGCATACAAAATAAAGGTTTGAGTTTTAATGTGTGTGTACTGTGTATAATTATTATGTATATATAAATACACACAAATTAAAGTATATATTTAAGAGAAATATGTTATTTATGTGCAAAATATTTTTATTTATATATAATATAAATTCTATAAATATTATAATAAACACATATATTTGTAAATATTTCTTAAATATATACATGAATGTGCTTGTATTTATATATGCATTATAATTACACACAGTACACACATATATTAGGCAAAATCAAACTCAAATATATATTTAAATTTAAAAATGTGCTTCATACTCCATTAACATTATGGTTTTTTAGAGCTATTTGTGCTCTAAAAAAAGTGTTTCATGTTTCATAAAAAATAACATAAAACAGTCAAAATTGTAGTACAAGTTTTCATTCTGTAACATGCTTTTGTTATTTTTATTATGTCTTGTTTTTCTTTTTTTAAAAATTTATATATACAGGGTATCTGCAAGATTTTGAAGCTAATATTTAAGACTTTTTAAGACCCATACAAATAAAATGAATACCATATGAGCGGGGTAGGGCAATGTTTAACATATTAAACTGTAAAATGACTGTAAAAACCATGATTTACAGTTTAGATACAAACAAAAAGTTTCACATTTCAGCCTTTAAACTATTTATGGATGAGTCAAAAAGTTTCAATTAATATATTAAGACCTCTTGAAATCACAATTAAAACTTTCTTTTACCATAACTAAATTTAACACTTTTTAAGGACCTGCACCTTTAATTTGTTTTTATTATAGTTTTATTTTATTTTAGTACTTTAAAATGTGCTTAACGCTTCATTAAAATTTAATAGATGTGTCTCTAAAGCTTTTGGTGCAGATGAGAGTCTGTTTGGTTTATTTTGTTAATATGAGTGTTGTTTCATGTTAAAAAGCATCAAAACAACAATTTGCTGATAAAACTTACTTTTACCTTGAAGTTTGATTTGAGATGTTCCATCAAGAATAACAAAACAGTTAAAAATTTAGTTTAAGTTTTAATTTTGTTAAAATATTCTATTTAGCTTTATACTATTTTTAATTCAGTTTTAGTTTAGTTTTTTTTTTTAAATGTGCTTAATACTTCATTAAAAGTCAATTAATGTAACTTTAAACCTTTAGGTCCATAAGCATGTTTAATATCGGAGTTTGATTCGTTTGTTTGATGTGAGAGTTTTCATGTTAAAAAGAATCAAAATAACATATTTCAGGAAATTTTTGCTTAAAATCGTGATTGTGCTTCTCCTAAACTGGTTCCTTCCAGTTAAATGTTTTCCTCACATTGCAGATGCAGGTGACACACTCGTTCTCCTTGTCTGTCCATCTCTGGCCGTCTGGCACACGGGTTTGATCGCCCTCTAATACACACTCTGAGACACACACATATACAGATGAGCACACATGTACAGTGAGAAGCAACACTACATTATTTCTGACAGAGAAACTCTGTACCATCACAGACGGGGCAGCAGGAATCTGGCGGTGTGTGCTGATCGGCTGGAGGGCAGCTGAGAGGAGGACAGCCCCGATGGATACACGTCCACGTCAAATCCTATGCAGACACATACATTATCACTCATACATCACATCAACGCACACTGCTTTATAAAACAATAGTGCGCGTGTTTGAATACCTTGCACTGACAGGTAAAACAGGGATCATCTGTGGCCAGCACTTCATTACCGATCAGGGTAGCTGTGCAGTTACTGAGGGGCTCTGAAACACAAACCACATGAATAAAACAATCATCCTGTACGAACATTTACTTTAAAATCAAATGATCTGGAAAAGCTCAACTATGATTTAAAATTAGCAAAGGCACGTGTTGGGTTAATAATGCTGTTGAATTCTTATTTTGATATTAAATATATCCAATTGTGTGACTATTTAAGTGCCTTGCATTGCAATTTTGCATTTCCTTATACTTTTTGGACAAAAAAAATCAAATGACTCAATCAAATGATCTTTAAAAGGTCTTAAAATGATCTTAATTTAGAAGACATGCCACATCTAATTTGACATAAATTAAATGTTGCCGTAAATATGATTTGTTCAATCTGTTTCACTGTTGTGAAGCTGAGTCAAAGTTTGACTTTTGTTTTAGTGTAGAAGAACATTATGAAAATTAGAAATAAGGGCACTGAATAAATTTAACTTACATCAAAACATGTTTTTTTTATCAACTCAAATGAAATAAAAAATAAAATGAAAATAACAAAAAGATAAATAATAGAAATGAAGAAAGAAAAATTAAATATAACAATGAAACTGATCAGTTATTTCAGAAATATTTATATAATATTACAGTATTCATTAATACTTCAAATTAGCAATTATTTTTCTATTTTCAGTTTCATTTTATTGTTATTGTAGTTCTATGTTCATTATGTAGTTTTTGTTTGTTTACTTGTTTTATCATGCTTATGTGAATATTTAGTTGTTTTTTTTTCTATTTCTATTTAGCTTTATTTTTATTTCAGCTTTAGTCTAATTAATTTAGCAGTTAATAAAACACATTTTATATGTGTAACAATTTGCACTCATTAAACTAATTTTCGCCTTTTAAGTTTCAGCTGCTATTTATTAGTATTTAATTTTAGCTTTATTGCAATTACAGAAACCATTTCAATTTATTTCAATAAGGTTCAATTCATAACATTAGTTAATGCATTAGTTATCATTAGCAATAATGGTCAATACTTTTACAGCATGCAGGTTAATGTTAATTTCTACATTTTGTATATTTCAAATTGTATAAATTAACATAAAGGTATTATGAACAGACATAATTTATAACATATATGCTTTTGTTCATTTTTAATTTACCAATTAATTTAATATGTGAGAAGAAAGAGACTATAGAGTGATACAAGAAACAGAAAACTAGCACAGCAATGTAAAACATCTGCTGACAGCAGTGTTTATACTAACGTGCACAGACAGGGCAGCAGGAGTCAGATTCGCTGTACAGAATGTTGTGTTTAGGACAGTCCACCAGACTCGGGCATTGCTTCCTGTAACAGCGCATGTGCTGTCCTCCGTCTGGCATCACCTATGGCACACACACACACTGTAAGGCGAGCAAACCCACATATGCACACAACGTGTTCTGATGAGCCGTACCTCACAGGTGCAGATCTTACAGGGGTCATCAGAGGGGTGGAAACTCTCTCCAGGGCTGTACACACGGCCATTATATACACAGTCTGACAGAAGAAAAACACATATCAAAATCAAGCAAAGCAAAACTATGCATGCACAAAACAGTTTGTAGGGATTGTAAGTATACCTGCACACACCGGGCAACATTCGCCCGGCACGCTGATCTGGTTTACACAGGTGGACAGACAGTGGACCTCCGAACATGTGGTCACTCCATTCACACACATGCAGGACATGCAGGGACTGCTGGATGCAAACCAGGTACTGCCTTCAAGGTGCTCAACGCCATCATAAATACAGCCTGTGCGAGAAAGACAGCTCTAGTAGCACTTATTTGAAAGTCAAAGTATGATCTTTTCAATGATTATACAATATTAGATATACTAATAGTATTTATAATATTTTATGTTTAATAATATTTTATATATTACATATATATATATATATATATATATATATATATATATATATATATATA
>JAHKKF010491077.1:0-16043 GCA_019740295.1 Labeo calbasu | reverse complement strand
ATGTAACGTCTCAGTTCCCTCCTTCAGGGAACGAGGGTTACGTACGTAACCTAGACGTTTTTTTCAGTCATAATTTTGATTCGATATAATTTATGTCACAGCTATGATCATCTCAATATCAGCTTATCATCTTATAATGATGTCATCATTTTAACCTTTTGACGTAATTATGACTGATCTCATAATTTTAGGGTTTTTTTCTCTTACAATTTTGTGCAAATAAAATGTATGTCATAACTATGATTATCTCAGTTTTATCTTACGCATAATGATTTGTCATGATTCTGCCATTTTGTTATAATTATGACTTTTTATCTCATAATTACAGCTTTTTCTCTCATAATTTAGCTTTAACATGATTTTTGTCATAACTATGATCATCTCAATATCATCTTATCATCTTATAATGATGTCATCATTTTTACCTTTTGACATAATTATGACTGATCTCATAATTTTAGGTTTTTTCTCTTATAATTTTGCGCAAATAAAATGTATGGCATAACTATGATTACCTCAATTTTAGCTTATCTCATAATGATTTGTCATGATTTTATCATTTTGTTATAATTATGACTTTTTATCTCATAATTACAGTTTTTTCTGTCATAATTTAGCTTTAACATGATTTATGTCATAAATATGATTATCTCAATAACAGATTATCTCATAATTATATCATCATTTTGACCTTTTGTCATAATTATGACTTTGTATCTCATAATTAAGACTTATCTAATGTTTCTCTCTCTCACAATTTTGTTTTGATATGATTGATGTCATAACTATGATTATGTTAATATCAGATTATCTCATAATGATGTCATCATTTTGACATAATTATGATTTATCTCATAATTTCAGGGATTTTTTCTCTTAGAATTTTGCTCAGACATGATTTATGTCATAACTATGATTATCTCAATATCAGATTATCTCATAATTATGTCATCATTTTGACCTTTCGACATAATTATGACTTATCTCATAATTCAGGGGGGGGTTTCTCTCATAATTTTGCTTTCACATGATTTATATCAGAACTATGATTATCTCAATTTCAGCTCATCTCAATGATTTGTCATAATTTTGTTTTTTTGTCATAATTATGATTTTTTTATCTAATAATTATGACTTAGTATCTCATACTTTCAGGTTTCATTCTCAAAAACTTTGACATGATTTATGTCATAACTATGATTATCTTAGTTTCAGCTGATCTCATAATGATTTGTCATCCTTTTGACATTTTGTCCTATTTATGACTTTTTATCTCCTAATTGATTAGTATCTCATAATTAGTTTTTTTCTCACACAATGTTGCTTTGACATGATTTGTCCTAACTATGATTATTTCAGTTTCATCTTATCTCTATGATCTGACATCATTTTGGACTTTTTTCATAATTGTGCTTAGTATCTCATAATTTAATTTTTTCTCAGAATTTTACATGATTTATGTCATAACTATGATTATCCCAATATCAGATTATCATCTCATAATGATGTCATCATTTTGACCCTTTGTCATAATTATAACTTTATATCTCATAATAAAGACTCAGTATCTCATACTTTCAGGTTTCATTCTCAAAATGTTGCTTTGACCTGATTTATGTCATAACTACGATTATCTTAGTTTCAGCTGATCTCATAATGATTTCTCATCCTTTTGACGTTTTGTCCTATTTATGACTTTTTATCTCCTAATTGATTTAGTATCTCATAATTTTTTTTTTCTCTCACAGTGTTGCTTTGACATGATTTGTCCTAACTATGATTATTTCAGTTTTATGTTATCTCGATGATTTGACATCATTTTGGACTTTTTTCTTATAATTATGACTTTGTATCTCATAATTTAATTTTTCCCTCATAATTTTGCTTTGCATGATTAGACATAATTATGATTATCTCAATTTCAGCTTCTCATTATGATTTCTCAGCATTTTGACCCTTTGTCATAATTATAATTTTTTTTATCTCATAATAATAATGACTTAGTATCTTATGATTTTGACTTATATCATAATCATGATTTTCCAAAGCATAATTTTTTTTCTTATGTGGCAAAAATGTGCTTCCATACAAGCAACTTTGAACTATACATCAAAAGGCAAAGTTATGAGACAAAGAGTTGAAATGTAAATAAAATTATGAGATAAAAAGTCATTATGGCATAAAAGTTACAATTATGATACAAAAAGCCATAATTTTGATAATTTTTAAAAAACTTTTTGTCATCTCATAATTTTAGCTTTTTTTTCTCATGGCTTACATAATTTTGATTTTTGATCTCATAGTTTCATTTTTTATTCTCTCATTTTCCTTTGATATGAATTCTCATAACTATGATTATCTCAGTTTCAGTTTACCTCATAATGATGTCATCATTTTGATCTTTAGTCATAATTATGACTTTTTACCTCATAATTATGACTTAATATCTCATAATTGTGACTTTTTATGTAATAAAACCTTTACCTTTGGTTTACCTTTTTTTTTTTTTTAGCTTTTTTTCTTAATGTGGCAAAAAAGGCGTCCATCAAAGCAACTTTGAACTATATATTCATATATATTTCATATATATTATGTGTTCCTTGGGAGTTGATACCAAATAATCTGCAAGAAAATAAAACAAAAGCCCTTATAGTTTTTGTATATCCATTTTTATTTGTTGCACGTTCAGATTTTTAGTACACAGACAGTGACAGCTTGTATATAGATGTACATATTACATAAACACATTAGTTTTCGTAGTTTTCTTATGGCAAAGCAGGTTAAGAGTGACTCTTACTGTATCTTTAGACATATTTGTAACAACCAGCCCCTTCCAAAAAAATTAACACAAACAACTTATTGCTTAATATAAAACAATGGCTAATCGTAACAATTGTAATCATATTAATAATAATAATACTCATTGAATCCTCACAAGAATAGATGCAACACATGGTTAAATAAGAACTACTGTATTATAAAAAGAGGAAATAAAGGGAAATCCAAAGTATAACAGTTCCACATGACAAGGCTAGTGGTACGGACCTATTTTTAGATTTATGCCCTAAAAACAGCAAATATCTACAGCATAAAACATAGATTGAGAAGGAAAAGGGTGCAAGGGAAGGCAGGTGTGGCAGGTCGAACTGGTGTGAGCCCTGATTTAAGAAAAGGTGATATGGGGCCACATTGACAATACTGTACAGCACTTTCAAAGGACATTATACATTCAGGGCCCCCAGGCAGAGATCAGGGATCAGGAAAAAAGTGCACCTTTGAAAGGTGGGCATGCTCTTTATTTCTTAATAAGAGCTAACGACTGCATACTTCAGACAGGAAATCAAGAAAAACGACACAAACACGAGGTTGCATTTTTTAAAACTCATGCAAATCAATACTGGGGAAGAACGTGTGTTGTCCATTCAGTCTTTAGGAGGAAACCCATCGATATTTTGCCTTTGACTTTCACCCTCCCGCTTTGAACACCCTCCTTTCGTTCCTCCTCTCCCTCTCTTTCCTCTTTCACATTCGCTGTGTTTTCCATACCACGCATTCATCTTTCTCTTTGTACAGTATCTACAGTACTGCGCCCAGCTTTGCACGGAGCGAGGTCAATCGCGTTGCGTTGCCTGGGTCGATAGCCCTTTAGGGGCGACTGAAAGTGTCTGTGAGGGGCGGGGCACCTTGTGTTTTGGGGGTTGGGTTTGTTGGGGGGTGGGATTTGCCCTACATTCCGAGCTTGGAGCATCACGCTCCAGAAAGCCCCGCCCCTTATAGACAAACACACAGGAAACACCCCTGAAAAGTTGTAATTGTGCGCTTCCTGTTCGAGGAAACCGCAGGAAAACTGACATTCAATAAGACAGAATAGCGCGAGTGTGGAATGAAAAGCCAACGGTTGCTTCGCCCTCGTAAGTCCCAAGTTAGCGGCGTCGGCCAATCAGGTCTCAGCTCATGTCAGCCACCTCTGGAGCTTGATTTAAATAATCCATACGTTCATGTGCTTGTTCGTTCATTCGTTTGTTTCGTTTTGCTCGTTTGTTTACTCATTCGTTTATTTGTGTGTTTGTTCTTTTGCTAATTTGTTTGGTTCATTAGTCCGGTCATTTGTTTATTTGTTCGTTCATTCGTTTAGTTCATTAATTCACTTTTTTGTTTGCTCATTCATTTATTTGTTCATTCATTACTTAAATGCATTTGACCCTTCGCAAACAGCTTGATTGACAGGTGTTCTGACCAATCATAACGCTGAATCCACCATTCTGTCTGACAAACAAATAAAATACTGACGTTTTTCCACAGTTGAAATAAAATACGTTCTAATGTTAATTCATGTTTTTTCGTGCTTTAAGTAAAGACAATCGGTTCACATGTCATTGATCTAATAAGGCAATACAGTGATCTGTCACAACACGGAGCCACAAAACAAAAAAAGTCAATATTTTAAAACTGAGACATTGTTTCATACCAAAGGTACATGCTATGTCTTGTCTGTTAACATGATGTCAGTTTCCTCTTTGCTCCGCAATGTATTATTCACTGTGTGAAAACATGATGTGTAATGTGTGTGTGGCATTGTTTGTCGGACATAGAAACAGTAACTAAGGAGGGTGGGTTTTTGCAAAGGGTCAATTGTTTTTGTGGGGTTTTTTTCCCAACAAGTTTGTGTACATGAGTCAGCAATAGATTTTTCCAAACATGAACCCTTTACATACTTTAATGATGCGTTTACAGTTACTAACGTTGCAAATCTAGCTATTTTTATATAACACTATATTTATTATATGTTGTGTGTGTGTATGAGTTTATTTGCAAAAACTGATAAACGCCACTTAAAAAAAATTGCTGATTGCCCTGCATTATTCTCCACAAACAGCGCGATCTGAACCCTAAACACGTTTTGTCAAAAAAGCCGGTAAATGTCCACTTCCAAGGCATCGCGAGTTCACGTTTTACTGCAGAAACCGAGAAGCGCCCTTGTTGTTTATGAACAGAAGCCGATAAGTCCATTTCAGCGAATCAGCGCGCTGTATTCAGGTCAGGTGATAAGGCTACTTTCACTTTGAAAAGACGCTAGCTAAGAAGAGTTTCGTCAGAGCTGACTAAAAGTGAACGAGGATGGATAATTTCGACGAACTTGATGAACCTGTGATATTTTCTTCTTGGCGTGAAAAGCTGAAACGTTTTCACGGAACCTTGTAAAAGCAACGCGTTACAATGGTGAGGGAAAAGCTCTGTGTATTGCGTGTAATCACATCCATACAATCTATGATCACAACAACAACGTTTGTCAGGCATCTACAATTACAAAGATTAAACTAGTGTTTTTTTAATCTCAAGAAATGTGTAGGTATCTACTTTTGCCAAAAAAACTACTGTTGTAGGTATCTGCTTTTGCCATAAAACAAACTTTTAATATGTAAAAAAGCATACTTTCAATTAACTTTAATTTTGTAAATGACCTGTATGTTTAAGTCAGTATTACTTAATCAAAACAACCCAACTGCAGTTTGATTGATATTAATTGGAATGCGCAATAAAAACAGAGTTTTTTAAATAAAAATGGAGTTATATATAGTTGTAGTTTCGTTTCACCACTTCAGAAATTTACCAAACTATGATGAAAATGTGACAAGAGTCTAAACTTCATGCATATGAATCTTTCAGTGTGGTGTTTATGCAAGTCACATGTGAGTACATGAATTGTGTGTGTATATATACACCGATCAGGCAAACCATTATGACCACCTTCCTAATATCGTGTAACCTTCTTTCCATTGCTGCGTGGTCCAGTTCTGATGCTTACATGCCCACTGTTGGGCACCCAGACTGGTCTGCGGCTGTGTAGCCCATAAAGTACACAACAAACTGTGATGCACTGTGTATTCTGACACGTTTCCATCAGTAACAACATTAACTTCTTTGAGCTACAGTAGGTCTTCGCTCCCCATGTGCATCAATGAGCCTTGGCCACCCATGACCTTGTCGCCGGTTTTGATAGATACTGACCACGGAGCTGCAGTTTTGGAGATGCTCTGACCCAGTTGTCTAGCCAACACAATTTGGCCTTTTTCAAACTCGCTCAAATCCTTATGCTTGCTCATTTTTCCTGCTTCCAACGCACCAACTTTGAGGGCAAAATGTTCACTTGCTGACTACTATATCCCACCAAGTGTTATTGACCTCACCTGTCAGTAGTCATAATGTTATGCCTGATCGGTGTTTATATATATATATATATATATATATATATATATATATATATGCATACAAAAGCTCTGTTACCTTGCAGAGCCCAGCCCTCATTGGGAAATTTGTATGTGTGCATTTGTGTGTGCATTTGTATCAGTAGCTTTGGTATATTCTTGATGTGGGGCTGGGTGCTGTAAGGGAAGCGTGAAGCCTTGATTCTGTACCGCTAACGCACTGCAAACTCTATCACACAGGCTCTACCTCAGTCGACGGTTCCGGTTTGGTTTGGGTCAGAAGCTGATTGTCTATAAAAAGGAGACCGTACAGAACCGATCCCAGGCGAAGCCACTTTCATATGACAACGAATGCGTGCTAAAAGGGTACTAGGTATGTTGTATTTAATGAAGTGAAACTTGATTTGAAAGCGCGCTTGTTTGTATTAGTGCTTAATGTGAAAGGAATTGCAAATGCAGCATTCTAACATAAAAAAGACCTTTAAGGCAAGTCTGAAGTCTAGTCATACAACTTCT
This sequence comes from Labeo calbasu, assembly GCA_019740295.1. Taxonomy (NCBI): domain Eukaryota; kingdom Metazoa; phylum Chordata; class Actinopteri; order Cypriniformes; family Cyprinidae; genus Labeo; species Labeo calbasu. The sequence continues at coordinate 9,321 of JAHKKF010491077.1, read as the reverse complement.
GCTCTTACTTCAATGGAGAAAGTCTAGTATGTGGTGACACATACACTCTCAATGACTGAATGAGCTGAGATGATTAGCCGAAAGCTACCGTTTACTGGTCTAGATTTTTGTCCTCTTCGACTATACAATCGCTTTGCTTTCGCTCTAAATTGAGAGGGAGAGCTACAAATGTCATTTATAAATCGCTCTCTGGTTTAAGAACCCTCCTTTCTTCATTTTTTTGCTTAGTTTCGTGCTGTTCCTCAAGACCGACTCCTTCTACCTGCGACCCGATCCATCAGTTTCTCCTCAAAGACTGTCATAGGACAGGAATGAGCGAGAGCAGGGGCTGATGGGACTTGTAGTATTGTCTTAGAAGGAGGTGAAGGCCAGAGGCAGCAAGCAAAGGGTGCAGGAATACTGACACGTAGAGCGATAAGTAACCGTGTTACAAAGTTGGGGGAAACCAAACACTGTTTTGAAGGGGAAAAGGACATCAAGTCTTCATTTTACAGGTTAAAGGAATAGTTCAGCTCGAAAAGAAAACCTAAGGTTCTTCTAAACCTGTATGGCTTTATTTTGTGTGTGGAACACAAAAGCAGATGTTTAGAAGAATGTCCAAGCTGCTCGCTTCCGTACAATGGAAGTGAATGGGGACGAAGGACAGTTCAAGCATCACATGACCTGTGGATGACATTCCAGGTCTTCTGAAGCCATGTGGTCACCATTCACTTTCATTATGCTGCTTATATATCTCATTTTGTGTTTTACAGAAGAAATAAAGTCATACAGTTTTCTAAAGACATCTGAGTAAATGATGGTACATTTTTCGTTTTTTGAGTCAACTATTCCTTTAAGATGGCTAACGCTGAAAAACAGAGAAAATGACACAGAAAATGGCTGAGAAAGAATTATGAGACCTCCATTCTTCTCACGCCCTCCTTCCATGCCACGTCTCTCTAAATGTGTGCGTGTGAGACAGTGCAAAACGGTTCAGCAGGACACTTCCATGGTGTGGCTGACCTGCCCGACCCCCTCGCTGCTATCTGAATGCGTGCACGCGCGGTTGCGAGAACCATCCACGGAGCCCGCGCTGGTCAGAGAGGCCGTTCGCGAGCGAGCGAGACGGGTCATACTGGCTGAAGGCACTGAGGAAAAAAAGAGAGAAGGAGAGATGGAGATAGGGATGAATAGTTGTTCCGTATCCACAGGGAATTCATCCGGGCTGCTTGATGTGTTGCAGAGGAGGCAGGGATGACATGCTTGAAGTTTTTGTCGAAAATAATTTCAGCCTCAAGCTGATAACATTCCACCACAAATACTTCAGAATGACTCAAATCCAACTTAAATAGCTATCCAGAATTTTTATGTGTATTGAAATTCCCCTGTTTTCGGTGTACAAAATAATCTCAGTCAGTTATTTTCTTGTTTATATCTAAACATCCTTAAACAAGAACAAAAACATTAAGGCAAATTGTGTAGGAATAAGAATTAATATCCCTTAATGCACTAGAATTTTTCCTCTTATTAAAAAAATTGTGAGATTTCTACTTCATAATTTTAATTTGTATTTTTTTTATAATTTATTTCAGTGTGCTACTTTCCATTTCATGGAAACGTACAATTTTTGAAAGAAAAATTTCAATTGTTTTATGGATGTTTAGATATTAGTATGCAAAACAAGACAAAAAAAAACTGTAACCGAATTGACACTTTGTTTTTTAAACAAGAAAATGCTGTAGAAAATAGATATATATTTAAATAAATAAATGTTTATTTTAAAAAATATTTCTAGCCTACGAGTCGAAATTATGCGAATAAAGTCGAAGTATTACAAGAATAAATTTGAAATTATGAGAATAAAGTCGAAATTTTTCGAGAATAAAGTTGAAATGTTTCAAGAATAAAGTCGAAATGTTTAGACAATAAAGTCAAAATTAACAGAATAAAGTCAAAATTATGAGAATAAAGTGGAAATTTTGAGAATAAAATTGAAATCTTTCAATAATAAAAAAATAAATTTTGAGAATAAAGTCGAAATGTTTCAAGAATAAAGTCGAAATATTTCAAGAATAAAAGTCGAAAGGTTTTGAGAATAATGTCAAAATTACAAGAATAAAGTTGAAATATTATGAGAATAAAGTAAAAATGTTTCAAGAATAAAGCCGAAATTTTGAGAATAAGGTTGAAATGTTTCAAGAATAAAGTTGAAATGTTTCAAGAATAAAAGTCGAAAGGTTTTGAGAATAATGTCAAAATTACAAGAATAAAGTTGAAATATTATGAGAATAAAGTCAAAATGTTTCAAGAATAAAGCCGAAATTTTGAGAATAAGGTTGAAATGTTTTAAGAATAAAGTCAGAATTTTGAGAATAAAGTCTAAATGTTTTGAGAATAAAGACAAAATTTTGATAATGAAGTTGAAATATTTTGAGAAGTCGAAATTATGAGAATACAGTAGAAATTTTGAGAATAAAGTCGAAATTACAAGAATAAAGTCAAAATATTACGAAAATAAAATCAAAATCAGGTGAATAAAGTCAAAATTATGAGAATGAAATCAAAATTTTTCGAGAGTAAAGTTTAAATATTTGAGAATAAAGTTGAAATGTTTCAAGAATTAAATAGTAGCAATTAAGTATAATATTTTGATAGTATAGCCTGTGCATGCACATGGCCCGGATTGGGAGCACCGGGAAAAGTTGCCAGGCCACCGGAATTTATTTGAACATATGTAGGATTATTAGCAGAAATAATATCATGTATTATACTCACAGGTACAGTATGTCACACCACATTAAAGACCGTGAAAAACACATTAATGCAATAGACATATTGTTTGCATTTTGCTATAAAATTGACAGATTTTTAGCGTTGAGATTTGGAATATCTCCCGGTGCATCCAATCTGGGCAAATGTGCAGTGGGCTAGAATATACTCTCAAAATATTATAACTTTAATCTTGTAATTGCTACGAATTAATTCTCGTAATTTTGACTTCATTCTCAAAATATTCCGACTTTAATCTCGTAATCGTAGTTTTTTTTTTACATGGCACTATTTTCGTCTATGGTTTAGTTTTCAATGATTCAGTTTCGAAAAACTGCCATGCAGAGAGCATGAGAGCGCATTCAAAGCACATTTTTCCTTCAGAGGAAAAATCACTGATCAGTAAAGTAAATAATGAATGAATGGATATATCAGTCTGGGAAGGATAAATACAAAAATTAAACAAGGCCAAACGAGGGATTAGAAGACTAAATGTGTCATCTAAATGAGGAAGAGGGCAGGTGTGAACAGGAAGCAGGAAGTACCTGGCCCCCCACTCATTCTCCGATCCTTCATATAAGCAACTGAGAAGGGGCAGGAAAATACACATAGGGTACAGATTATACCAAATACAACACTTCCATACACAGTTATTTGCTTGCATACACTCGCAAATCTCTCGTCATGGGAAATAGACACACATGGGATAAAGGACACACTAAACATACTGGTTTACATTTGGCAGAGAAAGAATTATCAGTTGAACTGATTTTGGGTTTGGATTTACCCAGAAACATTAATAACATTGTTAATAAATACATTGATAATCAAAAACACATGAAATAAATTAGACTTACTGTAACCCATCCCCTGCAAGAAGTACTTGAAAGCCTCTGTGAGTTTTCCAGGCTGTAGGATTCAAACAGAAGAAAAGAAATTATTGAATAAAATTGTTACTTCTGTTTTCTTTGCGCATAAAAAGTATTCTCATAGCTTCGTAACATTACGGTTGAAACAGTGATGTCACATGGACTATTTTAAGGATGTCCTTACTACCTTTTTGGGCCTTGAAAGTGTCAGTTGCATAGCTGTCTATGCAGGGTCAGAAAGCTCTTGGATTTAATTAAAAATATCTTAATTTGTGGGTTAATTTATGGGTTTGAAACGACATGACGGTGAGTAATTTTCGTTTTTTCTTGGATATTACATTACCCATTAGTAAATAAAATATTAGATTTTAAGGACATTTTGATTACATCTGTACAACAAACAATTTTGGTTTCAAGTTCAGTCACTACTGTAATCTAACACATCAAGCAGTCTCACCTGTGTAATTTGAGGCATTCCACCTGAATCAGCCATCTGAAACAAATCAAACACATTTTTAATCAATTATTTCTGACATTTTATGGTCAAAAGTGAAACGTTTGCCCTCTGTTTCTACTATTTTGCCTACCTTCAGGAATGTGGTGTTGGTTGGATCCAGCTTGGAGTTGCACTCAACCTAAAAGTAGAAAACATTTATACTGTTTTTAATAAACCTTTGTGAACATTTACATATCTATCAGAGTAGTTACAGAGTAGTACTGGAGAAACAAGATGAAAAAGATGAAACAAGTTCTTCAAAAGGCAGTTGAATGAGGCCAGTAAGATGGATGGTGTGATGGAGGGAGGAGATGTATGTATGTATGAATGTATGTGTATATATATATGAGTGTGTGTGTGTGTGTGTGTGTGTGTGTGGTTTTGAGGCCTGACCCAGTTCTGCAGTACTGCAGGGATGAGTCATATTCCAGCGCTAAAGAAAGACAGCTGCGCAGACGCATTCGCCTGCGGCCTCTGTTTGGACCACCGCTAACACTTTCAGAATGGGACGGGTACCCTATTTCTAACATGTTCACAATTCTAATGAAAACTCTCACCACAAGTGTCTGCATTAGTCAATGGATGTAACTATGTGTAGTTCCACCCTAACCAATATTTTATTAATTAATATTTTATTAACATTTAACATATTTTAATATTTAGATGATTTCAACCAGAAATTAAAGGAAAAGCAGTCAAGCAATGTTGTTAACATTAGTGTAAAATGAGGAATATATAGTAATAATAAAGAATTATTGGGTTTCACTAGTGGCATTTTTGCTTTTCTGATCTCTCCTTCTGCTCAAAATCACTTCATTTTCCATGATTTTGCTTTAGTTATTTATTATTTTCGTTCTAATCCCCTTCTCATCCTTCTGCTGTTTCTTCCACTCCCACCTATTTATCTTCCTCCACTTGCCCTAAATTACTCAAATCTGTCTCTTCTCACATCCTCTTTTCGTTTTACCTCTCACTCTTCTCTATCTCTTCCCCTCCTTCATCTTGTCCCTCTTTTCCCTCATTTCTTACCCTGCGCTTCTGATTAGATGTGATGGGGCACTGACCCAGCTTTCATATGTTAGATTAAAGGACCATGGTGCGGAGATAAAAATATCTAGCGCACACAAGCTGGCAAAGCCTGGGAGATCAACCCCGGGGCCGGTGCCATCTGCTCCCATGAGACAACCAGAGGAAAAGGGAGGAAGAAATGCAGAGCGGATTGACTTATCTCGGAATGACAGTACATCCAAGTTCGGGAAATATTACAAACACTACTAGTCAAAAGTTTTTGAAAGGTAAGATTTTTAATGTTTTTTAAGCAGTCTCTTCTGCTCACCAAGCCTGCATTTATTTGATCCAAAGTACAGCAAAAACAGTAAAGTTCTGAAATATTTAGATAAGGTTTTCTATTTGAATTTATTTTAAAATGTAAGTTATTCAAATAAATGCAGGCTTGGGGAGCAGAAGAGACTAATTTAAAAACATTAAAAATCTTACTGTTCAAAAACTTTTGACTGGTAGTGTGGAGGTGAGAAAAGTTTAGTAGAAAGGATGACAAAAACATGATCGAATAAGTTTTCCCTCCCAAATATCAGAAACAAAAAGGGGAACAAAGACTCACCACGCCTTCCTCAGCCGGAGCATTGTCACCAACGACCAGCATGACCGGGCACCTGGAAGAAGGAGTTTTCAGAATTCAGTTTTATTACACAGACATATGTAAATGAGACTAACCAGATTCTAATTAACTTAGTTCTCACCTCAGGGTCTTCGCATTTAGCACAGAGCCACTGCGGTTCATTTCCAAATCCCTGCGGCTGTGGGATAAAAAGAAAGTGTTTGTTTTAAATCAAGTTGTTGTTTTTTTTCCAGAATATGCTTTTTTATTTTACTCATGCATTATGCATGATATTTAGATATATATATTAATGAGGTAGTGGGAGGTTACCTGTTGTACATGTTCCAGAAGAGCTGTAGGTTGAACTGGTTGATGGTGTTGTTGATCTGTTGGCGGTAAGTCTGTACCACTTCTGTGTTGCTCATAAGCTCTTCCTGTAAAACAATAAAACAGTGTTATAGTTGATATGTATATAATTTTTTTTTTTTTACCTTAAATTCTCATGAAATGAATGCATAATAATAATATTGTACCTGGCTGAAAAGGTGAGCCAGGACAGTGTCCGGTAAAGTACTAGTGAGTCCTGACAATTTTGTGGCAGCCCAGTCGATCCATCCCTTCCCATTTGGGTCGATGTTGAGTAAAACCAGACCCTCCACAAGATCAGGGAAAATCAGCTACAAATAAAGAGCACAACTGAATTGCATTTAATGCAAACAAAAAAAGCTTGACCAACATACAGTAAAAGGCTGAGATTTACTAACCGCAAATTTGGCAAGGATGTAGGCACCAGCCCCCACTCCAATTCCAACAATGCTCTTGAAGCTAGGATTTTAAAAGAACGGATTATCATTACATCACATCATCGTTACACCCCACAATTTAGAGTATAATCCAATCACACTCACCCAAAGTGTTGCACCACACTAGGAAGCATCCCAGCTAGCTGATCCATGGTGGGATACTGATATCTAGAAACAAGAAGTTCATAAAGAAATATGTTATATATTATTATATAATGATATCTCGAGTTTTTACATGGCTCTCCGGAATACTTGATTCTGATTGGTCAATCGCGGCATTCAACGATTAGATATTCGCCATTTTATAGTACACAGAAATTTGTAAATCAGTCCGCTCATCCGTTAATGAAACCGGAGCTACTTTTATCAGACTTGCGCTCTTTTGTTTCATCCAAACCTATAATCCAAACGCAACTGGCGCCATCTTGTGTTTCATTTATCGAGTATCGACTGTTGTGAAAATCACCTTAGAGGACTTAAATATTAATTTTACTGTAATATTGACGCGGAGGTCGTTTTATTGCGAGGCCAGCTGAAATGGATTCGTTTTAGCGGAAGCTTTGAGATATACAGGTAAGACTACCACATAATTCTCAAAACTTAAATCAATATTTGTGACCCTGGACCACAAAACCAGTCATAAGTAGCATGGGTATATTTGTAGCAGTAGCCAACAATACATTGTATGGGTCAAAATTATCGATTTTTCTTTCATGCCAAAAATTAGGATAAGTAAAGATCTATATGTTCCATGAAGATATTTTGTAAATTTCCTACCATAAATATACTATCCAAACTTTATTTTTGATTAGTAATATGCATTGCTAAGAACTTAATTTGGACAACTTTAAAGGCGATTTTCGCAATATTTAGATTGTTTTGTACCCTTAGATTTCAAATAGTTGTATCTCGGCATGAGTAATATATAAATCTATTTAAATTATAACTTATGACTGATTTTGTGGTTCAGGGTCAGATTTCATGTCCATGTGTTAATTTATTTGGTAAATAGCCAAGTGTAGTAATGTGTATTACAATACAGCTGCAATAATCGACTCATTTATTAATTTAAATGACGTATTGCCATAGACTGACTGACTGTAGCTGCATACAGTCAAACCAAAAATTATTCAGACACCAAATATAATTTATGTATAAAATGTTTTTTTTTACTACTATGTAAGAGAGGATAGCAAAATAAAGTAAACTGTGACATATGGACCACTAAATCAGTCATAGGGGGAAATTTTTTTAAATTGAGATTTATACATTATTTGAATAAAAGCTGAATGAATAGGCTTTCCATTGATGTATGGTTTCTTAGGATAGGACAATATTTGGCTGAGAAACAACTATTTGCAAATCTGGAATCTGAGGGTGCAAAAAAATCAAAATATTGAGAAAACCACCTTTAAACTTGTCCAAATGAAGTTCTTAGCAATGCATATTACTAATCTCATTACGTTTTTATATATTTTCCGTAGAAAATTTACAAAATATCTTCATGGAACATGATCTTTACGTAATATCTTAATGATTTTTGGCATAAAAGAAAAATTAATCATTTTGACCCATACAATATATTTTTGGCTATTGCTACAAATATGCCTTTGCTACTTAAGACTGGTTTTGGGGTCCAGGGTCACATATTATACCCAAAACTTCTTCATACAGTGAACTACTAGTAAAATTGCTAAAAATATGGGACCAAAAATTATTCAGACACTTTGACCTGACCATGTTTTACTTAAGTGTTGTTTTCTTAAATTGCTAATGCAACATTTTTACACCACAGATGGAACAAAATTTAGCATTGCTTGGTAATTGGTCAACAAGTGTATTGATAGTTGTGTAAATATTGTCATACTAACAGTTGTGTGAATTTTTGGTTGACTGTAATCCATTACATACCTTTCTATGACATTCTCGCAAGTTCTTGTCATATTTTATTACTATTTTCTACATTATAGCAAATAAACTGTGATAATGAGAGAAAAGTGTCTGAATAAATTTTTGTTTGACTGTATTCTGTGTGTAAAATGGCAAATACTGTGAATATGTTCATGTGTGAGTTCATCATACCCTTGTGGCATCTGGGGGGCACCAATGTGCTGGCCTGGGGCATCTACGTGGCACACCACAAAATGCTTAGTGATCTCCTGCATGTCTTCATTGTGGAAGAAGGTGCTGAAGCACAGCTTGTCTGCTCAAACAAAGAAATCAAGACATTGTAGCCCTTACAAAAACGCAGAGTACTTTAGTAAAATAATAGTTACAGATGGTACAGAATGATTATCATGTTCTATACCATGTCTGTAGTATTTACATGGTACATCTAAAACAATCAGATGTAATACATTGTTATCCCAGATTCAGTTGGATCTGCTTTCGTAACATCATACATTATATAACATTGCTGATTATAAAAGAATACTTCAAATTTGGGGCAACTCTGTAAATCACGTACTCTCATGCCAGAATCATTGGCCTACTTAGATCATGAAATAAAGAAACAAAACAACTTCACTGTTCTAGGTAACTGCTCAAACGGCACTAACAAGTAATTTTAGATCATGCCATCTCCCTCATCAAATAGTGTTTTGGCAGGTCTTCAAGCAATTTAAAGCAAAACAATGAGTCGTCCTTATGTTGTTCCAAAAACCCATATGCTGTTACCGATTCTGTGGAGTCTCTAAAATAAAATAAAATAAAATAAAATAAAATAAAATAAAATAAAATAAAATAAAATAAAATAAAATAAAATAAAATAAAATAAAATAAAATAAA
>JAHKKF010491074.1:0-14820 GCA_019740295.1 Labeo calbasu | reverse complement strand
AGGACTTTCTGAAGGAAGAGACTGTAATATCTCAATGAGATTTTCCTGCATGATGATTGCAGAGATGAGTTTGTATGGAGCAGCATTTACTAAAAAATACCCCGAATCATCATCTCCGACCCCAACCTGAAAGCAATAAAAGCAAAGAGCTCACTTGCAGAAGCTGTTTGGAGTCCTCTGAGAGTGGCATTGTACATTAAACGCTGAGTGTCTTTGACCTTGTAATGGTGATTGTAGCCCCATGTCGGGCCCGAGGGTCCTCTGCCCCAGTGTGTGGGCTCTTCAGAGGCCTACAGGAAATGACATGACCCCCTGGCGTCAGGCGGGCCGCACTGCGGCACACACACGCACAGCGCCTGTACTAATGTCATTAACCTCGAGTGTTCGTGCCGGACGGCCTTCTGACAGAGATGGGCCAGCGTGCGCTCGTGAATGCAGGGAGTCTGTAAACCAGAGTCCCAGATGGCCCGTACCGAGAAGAGGCCTGCATACACTCCTCAGCCTCTTCACAAACACACGTACGCATACACACGCACGCTTAATAGCACTGCCTCTGTGTGAACCCTCCGCCGGGGGGAGACGAGGCGATCGGGGGCCAAACAGAAGTGTGTCTCTGTGCCTCTGTCTGCAGGGGAACAGAGGATTCCTCTCAAAAAGGCCTGACGTCTAAGAAAGCCAGGCTTAGCGCTAACAAGGTTAAACCCCGCTGAAAAAGAGTGACTTTTTCAATCAGCCAGATTTGTGTTTCTGCCTGCGCCGTAATTAGCTTTGCTCCGGGACGGGGGGATGAGGAAGAGAGGAGCGGAGGAGAGGAGGGGAAGACATGACAGTGGGGAGCATTGTGGAGTCTCTAGGATTGGGAGGACCAAATCTGATTAGCCGCTCGTGTCAGAAGCCAGGCTCAGATGCAGCTTAGCATTCTGAGCAACTTTCTACTTTCTGTCCCGGCAGACAATGAGGCTACTTTTTCCATCTCCTCTATCTCTCTTCACCCCTTCACCTTCTCTTTTAAACTTTCTGCCTTGTGCAAAACAGCTCGCCCCGTCCCGCAGAATACAGAGCAGGGAACCTTGAATAAAGTATATAGGCCAAGGCTGCACTTAATTTTGTACCCATGTTGTAAAAAAAAATAAATAAATACAGTTAATATAATTATAATTTACAGTTCTGCACCTTTACCTTCAGCATACTCATTTACTTTCATATCAGCACTCAACTTGTATGACGTTCTTGTGTAAAATAACTGAATTTATGATCAAGTTGCGGTTTAACTTTGATTATTCAAAAGAAAAGTTTGGGGTCTGTAAGATTTTTCTTTTTTGAAAGAAATGAATACTTGGGGTCAAAATGGGTCAAAAATTACAATAAAGACAATAATAATGTTACAAAAGATTTCTATTTCAAATAAATGATGTTCATCAAAGAATCAAAGAAAAATGTCACAGTTTCTACAAAAAATATTTATTTCTTATATTAATTAATTATTTATTTTATTATTTTATTTTATTATTTTCAGTGTATCTGAATGATTTCCGAAGGATCATGTGACTCTGAAGACTGGAGTAATGATGCGGAAATTTTATTTTCCATTACAGGAATAAATTAAAATATTTTAAAATGGAAAATTGTATTTATTAAGTTGTAAAAGTGTTGGATTTCTGGTCAAAAAAAAATAAAAATAAAAAATAAAGGATATTTTTAAACTTTCTATTCATCAAAGAAACCTGAAAAATGTCACAGTTTCCACCAAAATATAAAATATAAAGTATTATTGTTTTACTGTATTTTGGTCAAATAAATCCAGCCTGATTTCTACTTAAAAAATGTTTTTAAACTTTCTATTCATCAAAAAACCTAAATAATGTCATAGTTTCCACAAAATTTTATTTTATTTTATTTATTTTATTTTATTTTACTTGAATGATTTGTGAAGGATCTTGAGACACTAAAGACTGGAGTAGTGGCTGATGAAAATTAATTTTCCATCACAGAAAAAAAATTTCTGAAAAATAATGAAATAGAATTTTTTTTCTTTTTAATTGTAATAATATCTGACAATTTAACAGTTTTACTGTATTTGTGATCAAATAAAACCAGCCAGATTTCTACTTCAAATAAATGATGTTTTTAAACTTTCTATTCATCAAAGAAACCTGAAAAAAATGTCCGTTTCCACAAAAATAAAAAAGTTATTTCTGTTATTATAACTGTGTTTTTATTTTATTTTATGATTTTATTATTTTATTTAATTTATTTTAGTTATTTTATTTCATTTTGTCTTATTTTCAGTGTATTTTAATTATATTTTATTTTATTTTATACTATTTTATTTTCTATTTTATTTTCATATTTTATACTTTAATGATCATGAAACTGAAGTCTGGAGTAGTGGCTGATTAGAAAATAGTTATTTTAAATTGTAATATGACAATATTAGTGCTTTACTTTTGATCAAATAAAACCAGCCAGATTTTTACTTCAAATAAATGTTTTTAAACATTCTATTCATCAAAGAAACCTGAAAAAAATGTCAGTTTCCACAAAAATAAAAAAGTTATTTCTGTTATTAAGTAACTGTGTTTTTATTTTATTTTATTTTAGTTATTTTATTTTATCTTATTTTCAGTGCATTATTTTATTTTATTTTATTTTATTTTATTTTATTTTATTTTATTTTATTTTATTTTATTTTATTTTATTTTATTTTATTTTTATTTATTTATTTTTTATTTTATTCTGTATTTTGATCAAATAAAACCAGCCTTGGAAAGCATAAGAGACTTAATTCCAAAAAAATAAAAAATGTTTGATTTTTTAATGTTTAACAACTTCAGCATTTTGACCTGCAGTGTATATTTAGTCCTTGCACACTGTAGATAGCATTATACTTATATCTTGTATCTTATACTTAAAGAACTTTTTTTTTAATTATTCCATCTTATCTCGAAAAAGTCATCGGTTCTTAAAATTCTATACTATTTTATCTAAGTAAATAAAAAATAAAACAAAAAAATATTTTTTATTTATTTATTTTTGCTACAAGTGGATTTAGGCATCATTTTTGATCATTATTCTGGAGTAGCAAAAGTATTTTAGCATAAAGAAATAACAAATCACCTTTCAACTCCAAACAATATGTTTCACTGTTCCAGAGTCAGAATTGTACCATCTTTTCGAGTGCTGACACAGGCAACTCATTGTCTCCCGATCGGATGGCTGTGTGGTTTGAATGCGGCTTGCCTTCCTGTGGCCACCCTCTTTATTATGCGCACAAAAATGGAAGTACAGTTCCACTCGCCGTTAAGAAAGCACGTCATACCAAACCAAACCATAAATCACAGTGTAAACACAGTGTTTGTCTGCGGAGCGAGGCGGGCCCACGAGTGTGTTTGCCCACCTGTGCATGTGTCATCGTTTGGGCGTACAGTATTCAGGGCCCTGACGGCACTCGTGATGTCGTCTCAGTGGCGACAATGTCCATGGAGACCGTGAGGTATGAAGCCAACGGGGTGGGTTAATCGTCTCTTGTTCTCAATAGATGTTTGGACTGGGACGGCCCCGTAAAGTTCACAGTGTTTAAATGCAGCGATGCGCCCAGTGTTTTATAGCGTACCGAGGTGATCCAGAGGGCAGAGAATGTGTGTGTGCGCCAGCGTTTTCAAGTTTAGCGATGCATAAGTGTGTTTATTCATACTCGTGCGCCTTGGCTGATTGTGTACCGGTACGTTTCGAAGATGTAAATTAGTCAGTAAGAGGCTGGTGGATCTTTGTGCCCTTTTTTTTCTTGTTTGTTTAACCAGAGGCCAAGACAGGAAGCCAGCCCACACAACTCGCTGTCCCCATGGTAACCTCTCTGTTGCCTGTGGCACATTCACAGTCTCTGGCCTCTTGAAGACGGAGACAGTGAGGTGGACGGGCACAAGCCATCAGTGCATATGTGTTTCCAAGCGATAGTGTTTGTTTACAGGAGTCAGATTTGAATATTAGTCTCGTCTTATTAGATTATGCCAATGTACGGCATGCTAAATCAATTGGAATTGTGCTTTGATGAAGCGTAATTACGCGCGGCAGTCTCGTGTCTTCGTAATTGAAGCGTAACTGGTGTTCTTACACAAGTACTCACCGTATGATGCTGTGCTCTGTTCCACAGGACAGCTTGTTTCACAAAGCAGAAGTAATATGATGGGGCCTGGAGGATAGAAAACAGGTTTAGATAGGACTGATGTTGACACTGATTAGTCTTGTTTGCTAAGATAAACATGTCTAGTATTATTGCTCATATACAGTGTTTTCTGAACGTAAGTGCATGCACTGTTTGTATTATGGACCTTAATCGTGTGGCTATTGCTTTTATAAGTCAAGTGTTTTCAGGACACCCCAAATGATGAACAAAAAACTTGGGTTATAGAGTTAATTAAAAAATTAAACCCAACAGTTGAAACAACCTTTTTTTAGAGTGAACCAAGAAAATTGGGTGTTTACATTTGCACTACTGTACAAAAATGTAATGTTTTTTTGGAAATAAGTCATTTATGCTCACAAATACTGTATTTATTTGCCTTTACACAACTTAAAATAACTTACTTTAGAAAGTCATGCTGAATTTTTCAGCATTTATTATTCTGATCCTTCAGAAATACAGTCATTTTTAATATGTTGATTTAGTGCTCAAAGATAATTTTATCAAAAGTAATAGAATCAGTAACAGTTTTGCTATATAATATTTTTGTGGAAACTTTGATACTTTTTTTAGGATGATAAATAGAAAATTAAAAAGAACAGAATTTATTTAAAATGTTTTACTATAAAAAAAATTAAAAAGGTAATTACGACTTTTTATCTCACAATTGCAAGTTTATATCATGCATTTCAGATTTTTTTTCCGCTGAAAAAAAAATCTGTGAGATATTTGTGAGATATAAACTTGCAACTGCACGTTATCAAGTCAAAATTGCGAGACATATATTTGCAATTCTGAGAAGTAAATTCACAATTCTGAGAAAAAATAAAGTCAGAATTGCGAGATATAAACTCACAAATCTTTGAAAAAAAACCCAACTTTTTTTCAACTTTTCCTCAGTTTAGCATGGAAGCCCATTTCCACCACTGAATAGAAAACAAAAAATGGTAATTGCGACTTTTTATGTCACAATTCAGACTTTTTTCTTGAAGAATTGCAAGATTGTTAGTTAGAAGTATTGCAAGTTTATATCTTGCAATAGAAAAAAAGAAAAAAGTCAGAATTGCGTGACACTTGCAATTGCAAGATATAAAGTAAAAATCGCAAGACATAAACTTGCAATTCTGAGAAGTAAATTCGCAGTTCTGAGAAATAAAGTGAGAATTGCGAGATGTAAACTCACAATTCTGACTTTTTTTCTCAATTTTCGCTTAATTTAACATAGAAGCTCGTTTTCACCACTGGATAAAAAGTAAAAAATGATAATTGCGACTTTTTATCTCACAAATTTTGACTTTTTCTCGCAATTGCAAGTTCATATCATGCAATTCTGACTTTTTTCTCAGAATTGTGAGGTATAAATTTGCAATTGCAAGTTATAACATCAAAACTGCATAAAAATGCAATTCTGAGAAATAAAAGTGGCGATTAATATCTCACAGTTGTGACTTTTTGCTCAGAACTGAGTTTCCATCTCACAATTCTGACTTTATAACACGAAATTGCGAGTTATTAAGTCAGAATTGCAAGATAAAAACTCACATTTAAAAAAAAACACCAGAATAGCACGTTTTTACCTTTTATCAGCAATTCTGACTTTATTTCTTACAATTCTGACATTGTCTGTGTGTGCTTATATCTCGGAATTCTGAGAAAAAAGTCAGAACTACAAGATATAAACACAATTGTGAGAAAAAGTCAGAATTGTAAGATACAAACTCATATTTGTGAGGAAACAGTCCGAATAGCGAGTTTTTATCTTAAAATTCTGACTTTATTTCTTACAATTCTGGGATTATGTTACACAATTCTGAGAAATTACGAGAATTATGAGTTTATATCTCACAATTCTGACTTTATAACTCGCAATTGCAAGTTTATATCACAATTTTGGGGAAAAAACTTGCAGAATTGCCAGATATAAACTCAAATGAGAGAAAACGTCAGAATAGCAAGATACAAACTCACATTTGTGAGAAAAAAAAGAATAGCAAGTTTTTATCTTGCAGTTCTGACTTATTTCTCAAAATTCTGACTTTATATTACGCAATTCTGAGAAAAACAGTCAAGAGTTGTAAGATTATATCTCGCAATTCTGACTTTATAATTCACAATTTTTCTCAGTCTCAATAACCTTTTTTAAATTTTTCATTCAGTGGAGAAAACAAGCTTCCATAATTGAATGTGTCCTTGTTGAATAAAAGTATTAATTTCTTAAAGAAAAAAAACGTACAGAAACCAAACTTTTGAACAGCAGTGTTGATACATTTTAAAAAACAACCTGTTTTTAAATAAGTAAATAATTTGCTTTTATAATGTCACTGTTGTAAAACAAATGATTAAACTATCAAATTAATAAAATATCTACAACTTTTAACTTTATATATCTGTTATTTGTATAAACCTGGAGCAGACAGCATTCTCAACTAAACAAAGGTATCCATGTTGTTTAAAAAAAAAAAGTTTTTGTTTTACACTTTTCATGGACCTTTTAACCACCTCTGCAGCCCCAGACGCCAATTTGAAAACCTGTGTTCTAAGGACTTTTGATTTCCACCTGTCCAACAATGAAATGAAAAAGCACTGGCTTTCTGGCCAGCAAGCAGCCATCCAGAACATCCTAGCAACCTCATAGCGAGCGCCATCCTAAAAACCCCTCCAAACACTGCTGAATAACACATACAATCATCTACAACACCCTGGCATTGTGGCAAACCGTTGTGACACATTTGTTGAAATAATCTTTAATGTTTCTTATTTAATCTCTTCAGAGTTTGTGCACAAACACTGGCTACACTAACATGACCACACACACACACAACTGTGATTCATAGACTTCCTTCTCTGAATGTCAATTGACCCTCTGTCTTTGCCCGCGAGCTGTGTTGCATCTCAATAGTGAATACCGACCACTGCATCAGCCTTTCTGAGGAAGTTCATCAAGCTCTCATCAGCTATCTTTGCCTTTAGCTGCAATACAGCCGGCCCGTGGGGGTCTCAGCTCCATCGCTCAGATCCCTTTTTCTTTTCACTCGCTCTCGGACGCTCTCATCTATCTGACCTGTGGCCCAGGGCTCCAACAGAGACTCATCCATCACCACAGACATCTCACGATTCCTCTGTCTATCCCTGTCCCTGTTCACTGAGGTCACGTATTTCGCTCCTCTTAGGTCATCAGTCTCACTGTGGCAGATGCCAGAGCTTCTGAGTCAGCTTTGGCCTGGCAGCCTGGTGGTTTTCCCTCTCTTTCACAGTGGTCACACACTGGGGCAGGGAATTGTGAGATCTGAAGTCACCAGCCCACCTGTGGGCGATGTGTGGGACCTGCAGAGTGGGACCAAAGAAAGAATATTGAACGCCTGCTTGAACCTGTCCATTGAGAAGAATTAGGAAAATCGCTATTGACAGGTTGCAGCATTGTTCTCTTTTTTTGAAGTTTTGTTTTAGGCTGTTTTTTGTACAAAACAGTTGGATTTAGCCACATTCGAAGCCATTGTAGCATGTGATCACCGTCACAGATTTGAACCATTTTAACCCGTAGAAGCTTTAGGACACACATTATTAGTAGAAATGCACATATTTGTCCATCAACAAACCCTTTTGAAAGCACTGCATTCTGAAATCTGAAATTTGGAATGATTCCTAATTATGGAATTCCTATTATTATTAATGTTAAGAGTCTCTTATGCTCATTAAGGCTGTGTTTATTTGATTAAAAATACAGAAAAAATTTAATATTGTGAAATATTATTGCAATTTCTAATATTGGTTTCCTATTTTAATACACTTTAAAATATATTTAATTTCTGTGACACAGCGCTGAATTTTCTCAGCCATTACTCCAGTATGCAGTCTCTTTTTTACCTATTTTTTTTAATTCTTTGATGAATAAAAAGTTAAAAAGAACAGCGTTTATTCAAAATAGAAACCTTTTTTTAACAACATAAGTCTTTACTATCACTTTTTATCCATTTAACACATCCTTGCTGAATAAAAGTATCAATTTCTTTTAAAGAAGGAAAGAAAATTTAGCTTATCCCAAACTTTTGGATAGTAGTGTATATTGTAACACTGAATTTCTGTTTTGAATAAACACTGTTCTTTTTAACTTTTTATTTATCAAGAAGAATCCTGAAAAAAGTATCACAGCTTCCAAAAAATATTAAGCAGCACAACTGTTTCCAACATTGATTATAACACTGAAGACACTGAAGACTGGAGTAATGATGATGAAAATACAGCTTTGCTTCACAGGAATAAATTATATTTTAAAGTATATTAAAATAGAAAACAGTTATTTTAAATTGCAAAAATATTTCACTAATTTCACTTTTTTGATCAACTAAATAAGAATAAGAAACTTATGCTCATTAAAAAACATTAACAATTTTACTCTTGAACGGCACTGTATGTATATATAAAATTTGCAATATAATAAAAAATGCTTTATTTGACATTCACAGTCTCAAAAAAAATGTATTCAATAAAAAATTGACAGTAAATTAACACAAATGTTAAGTAAACACCTATAACTGTTCATATAATAGATTTGCATGACGTGACAAAAAAATTACTGAACCAATAATTAAAACATAAATAAAGTCTGTTTTGTACCGCAGAAAAACCATATTAAAGCAGGGTCAGAAAATTCAAAACTATTTATTATTGGGATAGCCTACTGTACACAATGAACAAATAATGATTACAAAAAAAAATCAAGGTGCATTAAATAAAAAGTATATTCTCCAAATATTCCAGAAAAAAACATAACTTTGCTCAAATGATGCACATAATTATAAATAACAAAGAAATCTGTGTATTTATTTC
Source organism: Labeo calbasu (assembly GCA_019740295.1). Classification (NCBI taxonomy): domain Eukaryota; kingdom Metazoa; phylum Chordata; class Actinopteri; order Cypriniformes; family Cyprinidae; genus Labeo; species Labeo calbasu. Next base: position 5,813 of record JAHKKF010491074.1, on the reverse strand, counting down.
TTCCAATATACAAATGCAATATTTGCACATGTATTACATTTCCGTATATGAAATATATTGTTGTATGAGCTAAAAATGCATGAAACCACATTAAAAATTGAAACAATTTCAAATATTAACATATATATCTAGTGCATACAAACATATATGTTTATTTATGTGTGATACATGGCAATACATGTCAATAGTATATAAGTAAATCTAAAAGATAGACATGTATTTAATACATTTATTACAAAAACTAATATATATGGTTGCTATGTATATTACCAAATAAAAATCATCATATAGATATTATTAACATATGTACATATACAAATTTCAGTGTAGGGACATTATATATGTAATAATCTTTATCTACCCAAAGAATGTATGTGTATGAAAATTCTGTATGATCTTATAGGTAACATATATGGAAATATCACTCTTAATAGAGAAAAATATGTCATATATTACATTGGGTTCAGTCTCAGATGCTTAGTGTCTTTTACATGCAATCTGTGACACATTGAGTATTTTTTATAGTTCTGTAATCAAATCATTGAATTTGTAGATGCATTTTTATACTTCTAATTATCTAATTTGTTCCAAACCTGTAAGACCGTTGTTCATCTTCAGAACACAAATTAGCACGCAAAAACTATTCTCTGAGCTTCATAACATTGAGTTTGAACGAGGTCTTATGGGTTTGGAACAACTTGAGGGTGAGTAATTAATGACAAAATTTTCATTTTTGGGTGAACTATCCCTTTAAAGCGTTTGAATAGCTAATTAAACCTAAAGTTGGCCATAGACTTGGAAATGACTTCTCTACTTGTCTCTGAACAGCAATGCAGACAATATTCTTAACTAATGCCTATTACAGATAAAATGCCCTGCAATTTCTGCTTGTCTTATTATGCTCTTCACCTAAACGACTCCTGGGCGATGCACAATGACCAAACCGTAGCTGAATTGCGGCCTCTTAGTACACAATAACCTGCCTTCGCCCTAATTACTCCTTGAGCGTGAATTCAAGTATGTTTGGATCCATATGGGTGATCCTGAGGCAGAAGAACACAGAGATTAGACGGAGAAGAAAATAGCGCTTGTGTTTTTGTGAATGAGGATAGTAATATTCAGTCTTCACAGATTGGCAAAGCGACGAACGAGACCTCATGGGACCCTAAGACTCATTAAAAGTCACAACACCACAGGCTGCGTTTTTAAACATCAGCTTGGGTGAACAGCGGCCTTGATTAGATGTCATATTCATGTCGAAATCCAACACCCTGGCTTAGAGGTCACAGGGTGACGGTCTTATTTCAATCGCAGCTCTCGAGCAAACATAAGCGGGTCTGTACTGAGTCTAGTCAGCCCACACCGTTCTGCTCTCCTCTCTGAACTTCTCATCATTGAGATCCGTAATGAAATTGGACAGGCGTGATTGGTGTTTTCTGTATCCCATCGTCCAATTCAGCAGATGAGATTAGGCCAATTCCAGGCAGATGGGCTTTCCATTGCCTCAGTGTCTCAGGGGCGCAGCAGAGCCCTTGTCCTTTGGGCTTTTCCTGTCAGGGAGACTGTTTACCATTGCATCACACAGACTGGGACCAGACAGGAAATGCTCCTCGACTGGTCCAGGGACACAGGAAATGTGAAGCTTGTCAAAAACAAGTAGGTGGAAGGAGGAAGATCCAATTACTTGATGTACTAATAAGCAAAGTGGTCCTTTCTTCTCCTCCCTCGCCGTCTCTTCCTCTGTTGGCTTGTGCGCCATCTGTCCATTTCTTAAGGAAAGTTCTTGCATGTTTTTCAATTATCACAAACTGTCTTATATAAGACATAATCAAAGTTTATGGACGATCATTGAAGCGATGAGTCAGAGACCAGATGATCACTCTGTATTGGCCATATTTCATGGGCTGATATGTACAAACACACACGCACACTTTTATCTTTTCAACAAATCTCAATTGTCCTCCTGTGGACACAGTAAATGCTGAGAGACACAAAATGTTAAGTGAATTAGCAGTGACATGCAGGATGGGAAGTGCCGTACAAATACATTGTCAGACAGTCACTGAAAATAGAATAAAAGGTTCTCGGTTGGTTGAAACTTGGTTCTAGATCAGTCACTATCAGGAATGTTTAAAGGGATAATTCATGCAAAAATGAAAATTCTGTCATTAATTGCTCACCCTCATGTCTTTCCAAACCCCTAAGACCTTTGTTCATCTTCGCAACAAAAATTAAGATATTTTTGATGAAATCCAAGACTCTGCATAGACAGCAGCGCAACTGAAACGTTTAACTTCCAGAAAGGTAGTAAGGACTTTGTTAAAATAGTCCATGTGACATCAGTGCTTCAACCGTAATGTTATGAAGCTACAAGAATACTTTTTGTGCACCACGAAAACGTGTCAGTTGCTGTCTTTCCAGGATCAGAAAGCTCTCGGATTTCATCAAAAATATCTTAATTTGTGTTCTGAAGATGAATGAAGGTCTTATGGGTTTGTAACGACATAAGGCTGTTTAATAAGAAATGGATCTCTTTAAGTGAGAATTGTGATTAATCACAAAAATAATATTTTTACCTAGTTCTAGAAAGAAAAATTGTTTCTTTCAAACCCATAAGACTTTTGTGCAATTTCATTTGTTCAAATGATGTTGTTTTTGCTGACCCTCCATTGTTCATCATATACAGCGATTGTGTCTTTTGAGAAGACTTAAGTCACTCGATTCATATAAATTACTTTTACAATGAAGTTCATGAAGTTTTTAAAGCATCAACATGTTGGTTGCATGGACTTTCAGTTGAGTTTACAGAAATCTCTCAGGTTTCATTAAAAATATCTTTCTTTGTTGTGTTTTGAAGATGAACATGGGTTTGAAACAACATAAGGGTGAGCAGTTAATGACAAATTACAAATTTAAAACATTTAAATTCTAATTATTCACCCTCATGTCGTTTGAAATCTGTTCATCTTCAGATCACAAATTAAGATATTTTTGATGAAATCTGAGAGCTTTCTGACCCTGCATAGACAGCTACGCAACTGTCACATTCAAGCCCAGGAAAGTAGTAAGAACATCATTAAAATAGTCCATGTGACATCAGTGGTTCAACATCAGTTTTATAAAGCTACAAAAATACTTTTTGTGCACAAAGAAAACAAAAATAACGTTTGTTCAACGGTACCACAGCGCCTGAAAGTCACAGTTGCAATGTTGAAATCCGTTCATCTTCAGAACACAAATTAAATAAGACATATGAATAAGATTATTCCTTTTACATATCAGCCCATGAAATATGGCCAATACAGAGTGATTGTCTGGTCTCTGACTCATCGCTTCAATGATCGTCCATAAACATTGATTATGTCTTATATATTTTAGAAGAAACCGAGAGCTTTCTGACCCTGCATAGACAACAACGCAACTAAAACGTTTAAGACCCAGAAAGGTAGTAAAGACATCATTAAAATAGTCCATGTGACATCAGTGGTTCAACCTTAATGTTATGAAGCCAAGAGAATACTTTGTGTGCTCAAAGAAAACAAAAATATTGACTTTATTCAACAATTTCTTCTTTTCTGTGTCAGTCTTTGTTTGTGTTGCAGTCTGTGCAGGACCAGAAAGCTCTCGGATTTCATCAAAAATATCTTAATTTGTGTTTTGAAGATGAACGAAGGTCTTACAGGTTTTGAATGACATGAGGGTGAGTAACTAATGACAGAATTTTAATTTTTGGTTGAACTATCCCTTTAAGAACCCTTCCGATTCAACTGATTCAGCCTAGAAAGGTGAACTTTTCAATCTCAATTGAGTTGATATAAGCAGATAACTTGTCTAAGCTTATAGAGCAATCTCTGACAAACCACATTACACAGACGTCCGCAACAAGAGAATTACCAAGCTAATACACAACAAACGCACACCCTAACATCATCCACACACAACCCTACAACACAGAACATCAATCAAACCACAAAAGCTCCACGAACACATGAGGAAATCCTTTTTTCCCCCAAAACAATGAGGTCTCCAAACGGCAACCCTATTAATAGTCTACAAAAGGGGCAGGCCTTGATCCCCAGCATGGAGGAGACCGGTGTAAAACACACGCACAAAACCAACGGCCCACTGCCGCTCGCCGGGTCAGCTATGATGAGCCATGAATGTAACCGTCCAACCAATCTGGCTTAATAGTGTCCATCCTCGCCACCTTTGCAGAGCCAATGGTGTGTGTACGTGTTGACTCGGAGGGTCAGAGGGGCTCCACAGATTCTGTGACCCCGAAAGGAGACTAGAGAATCAGAAGCGGACCCCCGCCGCTTGGACAGAGCCTTCTTTATGCCCTAATCTGCTAGCATCAGAGATCAATATGGTTAGTGGTACCGCCACAATAGCAAGAGCAGGAGTTAGCACCTTGCCCGATTTCGGAGTCTCTCTGGGGGGGCATAAAGGCGAAGTTTGCCTTGCCCGTCACTGACCTCTGGCACGGCCGCACCCCAGCAGCTAACCTGCTTAACATTCATTACGGAAACCTGGGCAGATGCTCTGATTTCAGGCCTGCTGTCGCCTTCTCTCTTGTCCCTGCTTCCTCATCCTCTCAACATGAGGTCGATTTGAAGTGCTTTTTCATTTCTAAAGCAGAGATCAGAGATCCACTGACAGGCCGAGCTTACCAATGCTAAAGGGTTTTGAAGAACCCTGGTGTGGTGGAGACTCACCGTATTTCTCCAGCGCTGGGGTCTGGAGCTCAGATGCCAGGCTTTGCTGTTGACGCATCTCCCAGGGTGACTGAAACGAGGTTGAACGCCTCCGACAGAATGAGGTTTCCAGCTGTAATTGTGCCTTTTAGGTCCTTCCTCAGTTGTCAACATGCTGTGTTTTCTGTTTACTCTCAAACCTCAAGTTATTGGTGGTTATTTGGACAAAAAGAGTTGTCTTGGTTTCTGTTGTCCTCGTAATCCAGCCAATTTGGTTTTGCTCTCTGGAATGAAATGCTTGAGAGCTCATTGCTTCTGTTAATGATTATACTAAACCAGTCAGGTGAGTCATCTTTATCGAAAATTAAGAAATGTACACACACAAGCCCAAAACAGAGGATGGCAAAGTAGACAAAGGGCTTTTCAGAACGGAAAGAATAGGCAAGGATCAGGTTCTGTCCTGCTACATGCATAAATCTGCCGTCGTGCTTAATTACATTACTGAGGATTTACAGAGTCGTTTTAAGGAAACCACACACACTATCAGTCCCACAAATCAAAGCTCATTAGTGGGAATGTGTGCGAGTGTGTGTTTCCCCTCGTGCATGTCAGTGGGACTGCTGTCTATCTGCCGTTTTAATCATATCTCATTAGTGTGAGAGGATTTCAAGGATTCAAGTTGTCTTATGCTCGTTCACTCTTCAGCTGGGGCCAAATATTCAGGAGAAATATTAACCAAATGACTTATGCAAGCTTGTTGCCCTGGTGACTGGTAGAAACGTCAACATATGCAAACATACAAACTTTTTTGGTTTTAGTTGGGTACATGAAATCAGAACAGGAAAACAATCAGAATGAGATATAATATGTCAATTATAAATAAAAGGAAACATCTTTTAAATAATCTAGCTTAAAGCCAAGTTCTTAGAAATACTGTTCAGATTTATGTTGATTTCTTAAAAAAAAAATGACATTATATTCACAGTACTGACTCTCAAAGGTCATGTGGCTTAACAATCAAGCAAAAAGAAATACATATTCCTTGAACCACTAAATTATGTAACATTTTTTCATCATGGTATCAAGACATTTACCTCTCTATTCCCCCCCCCCCCCCCC